>JAEAOA010001315.1:920000-944370 GCA_016746295.1 Potamilus streckersoni
AGAAGGGCATTGGGCTATAAAATTTATTGAGCATTGTGCAGAGGGTTGCTAACCTTATTGCCTAACATTGTGGACTTCATCTTTTATGACCTGGTAAGTCATGCATATTGACAGATATGTCCATGCTGTATTTGAATTAGATATTTTGCCATATTAGAGATGTTGAAATATTTTCAGTCCTTTTTATTTCACAGTGAAATTGAATAAATGTTGGAAGTTCAAGGTCAGTGAGGACTATTGATTGTATAACATGTGTTTCAACAACGCTGTAGTATGTGCAGGTCATGGTAGAGGAGGATGTGGTCATCTGTCCAAAGAAAGAATGTGCAAGCTGAAAGAGAAAGTTGAAATGGATTCTTTATAAGAAGTTACTGCAGTGTGACATACTGCACATAAAGTTATTGTTGTTTTTAGCATAGTGGGAATGTTTTTGTTGGCCAGCCCCTCATTTCCCATCCCCCTTTTGCCAATGATGCCAAGGAAAAATCCTTCAGCTACCATCACATCCATTTAAACACACCTGGTACCCAGGAAAGACATTTTTAAAAAAATATATGTTAGGATATTCAGATTACCCAAAGAATTCAAATGAAAACAATACAGAATTCTAAGTGCAACTGGAACACCCTATATTAGAGATAGATAATGCATCCAAATGACTCCAGGCAAATATCTTTATGGAGTTGCATATGACGAAAGTGATCAAGAAGGTGGCATCACCACTGCTTTTGTCATAGGGATTTTTGCCTCCCCACACTCTAAGCTTTTGTCATAAGAGTGTCCTGATTTTTAACAAATTGTAAATAGTGGCTTGGAGTATACAAGACAGCATCTTCTTGTGAAATTGACCCAATGGACACAAGTCTCTCTGCATCCCCAAGAAAGACGTGTAAGTCATGGCATATAGGGTATGATTCTGATTGACTTGTGTGAATTTCCATCCATTGGCACCATTTACTAGTTTCAATTAGTTTTTGATTGACTTGTGTGAGTTTCCAGCCATTGGCACCATACACTACAGTTTCAATTAGTTTCTGTCCTGCAGAGTCTTCCTTTCATCCTGACGATTCTTTTTGTCACTGCCTCATACCATCCTCTCCATTGAATATGAAACAGTACAGTGATCAGTGTAACTGATTCATCGATTTTGCCCATCAGAAGGCCTTGCATCTGACCACCAAGTTTTCCTAATTTTGCCCGTCTGAAGGCCTTCCAACTGACCACCAAGTTTTCCTTCCAGAACTCCTTTAGGCCTTCATTAAGTCTTCTTGTGAATGAATATATTTTTTCAGTATAGAAGACAGGCCTACTGTACACAGCTAAAGACCTACCAATTTCAGCAATAGAAATCTTTAATGTGATAAAAAGTGCACAAAACTTAGTCAATTCATTCACTAATTTATAATTTCTAACCTGATTGTGACCAGAGAGGACCTAAAACTGGCATTATTTATGCCTTTCATGCTGACTTGATGCCATATTGTGTACACTGTAGGCAAGCCTATTTTCCTCAGAGAACAAAGTCACATAGTTCCTCCTATTTGTTAACTGCTGGATAATTTGTAAATCACCATGATGTTGAGAGTTTAGAATTATATCCCTTTATACATATGAATATAGAAATTGACCCGCTTGTTAAATCTATGTGAAAGGCAAATTTGTTGTTGTCATTCTTTTTCTTTGCTTGATTTGACATTGTAAATATCAAAGGCAGATGATGTAGTATTTTCTTTTTGTAGCTTTCACCCCTTCCCTGAAAATGGACTTGTCCAGCATATGGAAATGACTGGCAAGCAGGGTCATCTTTTACACTGAAAACTTCCTTTTGGAATGAAATGAGCAGATGATAATGATGTTAGGGCCCACCTGTGCATAGTCAGGTGTTAAATTATAAATCAGTAAATGAACTAAGTTCTGTGCATCATTTATTTCATTTGTGCTTTCCATATTTAAATCAGTGGGGGTTTTACAAACAAATATTGGAGGTATGTCCAGGTTATACTTGAATGCAACTTGATATGTTGAAAACTGTGTTATCACTATTGCTTATGAATGAATTGTAATATCAACATGGTTTTTATTATATGATTTTTAATGAGTGCTAGCTAGTCCTAAATTAAAGGGTGCCAATCTAGGTACATTAATGCAGACATGTTGAAAATCTTACTGTATCTCCTCTTGAACAGAAAGCTATATTGACTTGGAGTTTTCACCTAAAGACTTGTTATCATCTCCAGTTGGTTTTAAATGAACATGGTACCAGATATGGAAGTTTTTCCAGATAAAAAATTGAGGATACCACCTTCCCCTACCCAATCCTTTCAAATCATCCAATCATTGAAAAGACAGAATTAAGTTTCTGTGCTGTGGTCGAGGAAATGTATTGAAATGATCTTAATGCCATCTGATTGCCCACTGCTCTGTGAGCAAGAATTAGAGACTTCTACAGATATCAATGTCATTAATGCTAGATTTAGCATCATTGGCAATTATTCATCTTGCCTAGAAAGTGGTAAATGAGCATGTATGTGAGTCAACACCCCATGTGGTCAAAGTGATTAATGGGGCTGCTTACCACTCTATGGCCAGCACCTGTGCTGCTTCATCTCTCCTTGCATTGATATAGGATGGCACTTTAGATATTGTCACTGAAACTGCATCACTTTAGCTTTTTGATCATTGATGTTTGGTTTTGTGCTTTTTGATAGTCAGTTAAAAGAAAGCAGCAAGCAGTGCAAGTTATGTCCATCCAGATTGTTTTTTTCATCCCCCACCTTTCATTCCCATCAATATCTGTCAGAGAGGGGAGATATTTGGTGTCAGAAGGATAGATGGCAGCATTCCACTCAGCATAAACAAGCTCATCTGGAGCAATGAACTGCTCCGGTGGCCTATTAGAGCATCCGTCTCAGATGTGGGAGGTTGCAGGTTTGAACCCCAGCCAAGTCATACCAAAGACTTTTAAAAATGTTACGAACAGTTGTTTCGCTTAGTGCTCAGCATTAAGAGGTTAGAGCTAGGACTGGTTGGCTTGGTGTCAGGATAATGTGACTTGGTGGGACATCATGCCACATGTATGCAGCATGATGCTCCAGTGATCACACACAAGCACACACACATACACACATCTGGAGCAAAGTTTAAGATGACTTTTTTGGTCTGAGAAGCACTTTAATAATCCAAAGCTATTGGAAGACTGGTGATGGACCGTAGCCAGCTAAACAAAGTCATATTAATACCAAAATTCAAGATATAAATATCGTGATCTGTTTGCCTTTCCAACAAAAGGGACAGGTTTACAATCAATCTTGATTTGACTGATGCATATCTTTTGTGTCTCTATCCATCCTACTTCATGCATGTTCATTTGTTTCACATTGAGAGGACTGTTTTTCAATTTCATTTTTTTTTTTTGGACTTGTTGCATGGGTGTTGACAAAAGTAGTAAATGCTGTTGCCTCTTTGTTCAGAACTGCCATGTTGTCATCTGTGACTTGAGAGGACATCTCTCCTTCAGTAACATGCATTGTAATTGAGGGCATGAGTTACTGGTGCACATCAGATCAAATTAAGAAAGGAACTGCTTGACATGGAGAAAATGGAGGAGGTATAATGGGGCTGTTTAATGGCTGAATTCTGGTTTTATATTCTCATTGGGAGCAACCAACAACAAAGAACTTTTTCTAATGTTGGCTTTTTTATAATTTATCTTTATTTTCAAGATATCTAACCTCTAAAAGATGTAAATGTTACTCAGAGGTTTCATGTGTATACAAATATATTGTGTATTACGGAATTGCTTCTTGTTGTTGATTCACATCAAAACTAGATTCTAGTTTAAAAAATTTGAGACATTTGTTTTGTGAAACAACTGTCAATGTCATAACTTGATTTTTTTATATTATATTTTTTATTTTTTTCTTTTTATTGTATTAGTACATTATTCATGTTTTGATTTATTTGCAATTGATAGTGAAACTTCTAATCATCTTTGAGAAAATTTGTCAGTGCCAGATCAAGAACACATACTTATAACTCACTTCTCTATAATGAACTCAATTCTTTATAATGAACTCACTTCTTTATCATGAACTCACTTCACTACAATGAACTTGCTTATCTATAATGAACTCACTTCTCTATCATGAACTTCTATAATGAACTCACTTCACTACAATGAACTCACTTCTCTATCATGAACTCACTTCTCTATAATGAACTCACTTCACTACAATGAACTCACTTCTCTATCATGAACTCACTTCACTACAAAGAAACTCACTTCTCTATAATGAACTCACTTCACTATCTTGAACTTCTCTATAATGAACTCACTTCTCTATCATGAACTTCTCTATAATAAACTCACTTCACTACAATGAACTCACTTCTCTATCATGAATGCACTTCACTACAATGAACTCACTTCTCTATAATGAACTCACTTCTCTATAATGAAATCACTTCTCTATCATGAACTCACTTCTCTATCATGAACTCACTTCACTACAATGAACTTACTTCTCTATCATGAACTTCTCTATAATGAACTCACTTTACTACAATGAACTCACTTCTCTATCATGAACTGACTTCACTACAAAGAAACTCAATTCTCTATAATGAACTCACTTCACTATCTTGAACTTACTTCTCTATAATGAACTCACTTCTCTATCATGAACTTCTCTATAATGAACTCACTTCACTACAATGAACTCACTTCTCTATCATGAACGCACTTCACTACAATGAACTCACTTCTCTATAATGAACTCACTTCTCTATAATGAACTCACTTCTTTATAATGAACTCACTCCACTATCATGAACTCGCTTCAATACAATGAACTCACTTCTTTATAATGAACTCACTTCTCTATCATGAACTCACTTCACTACAATGAACTTGCTTATCTATAATGAACTCACTTCTCGATTATGAACTTCTCTATAATGAACTCACTTCACTACAATGAACTCACTTCTCTATCATGAACTCACTTCACTACAAAGAAACTCACTTCTCTATAATGAACTCACTTCACTATCTTGAACTTCTCAATAATGAACTCACTTCTCTATCATGAACTCACTTCTCTATCATGAACTCACTTCTCTATCATGAACTTCTCTATAATGAACTCACTTCACTACAATGAACTCACTTTATCATGAACTCACTTCACTACAAAGAAACTCACTTCTCTATAATGAACTCACTTCACTATCTTGAACTTCTCTATAATGAACTCACTTCTCTATCATGAACTTCTCTATAATGAACTCACTTCACTACAATGAACTCCTCTATCATGAATGCACTTCACTACAATGAACTCACTTCTCTATAATGAACTCACTTCTCTATAATGAAATCACTTCTCTATCACGAACTCACTTCTCTATCATGAACTCACTTCACTACAATGAACTCCTCTATAATGAACTCACTTTTTTGTAATGAACTCACTCCTCTATCATGAACTCGCTTCACTACAATGAACTCACTTTATAATGAACTCACTTCTCTATCATGAATTTACTTCACTACAATGAACTTACTTCTCTATCATGAACTCACTTCTCTATAACGAACTCACTTTTCTATAATGAACTCACTTCTCCATCATAAACTTAATTCTCTATAATGAACCATACATGAATAAAACAAAGGTATCTATTCACCATGAATCACTTAGTTGTCTTGGTTTTGTTAATCACATTTGCATGAGAATATAAGGCTAATTTAAGTTAGTTAAAATTATATTACTTACATAATAATATTTATTACAGTGTTCATTTGCTTTTTTGAAATGAGTTGACCTAACACAAGAATGTAACCTCTAGTTATTAGACGGGTTGGATTTGCATGACTTTTAACTGTTAATTTATTACACCTTTTCTAAGATTTGATACAAAATATGTAATTGACATGATAAAACAAAGCAGGTAGGCTTTTAATTGAGTGTAAGAATGCAACAGTTACATTCACAAGGCAGATAAAAATACTTCATTTAATTATTTTCTCACAGAAACATGCATGTTCATAGCTGTGATGGTAGGTTGACATTTTTCACCTTTGAATACAAGAAGGTGAATTGCATTTATGATTACAATAAAACCAAATTAAAAGATGGAACTAAAACACGAGTTACACTCAACAAAACTTATTTATTTGGTATTTATTTATCCAAGTAATTCCTCCAGTAGGCATTAGCGATGTTGATCTGAATTTTGTTGAATATTTATTTGTAGATACTGAAAATGCTCATTGGAGAGAATTTTTTTTTAAAAAATATGAAAATTTGAGAATTTCATGGTGATGCTTCAGATGTAAGGGTACTAACCAAAATTGTGAGAATGAAGCGGGCAATGTATCAAGGTTTCATTTTCCAATTTTGATAGTGATTTTCTTCATATTCAACTAATAGAGGCCAATTATCTAGCAAATGATATTTCCTGCATTGTAAGTAGGTTCATAGATTATCTAGGTGCAGGTTTTCACATCAGAAACACATGGAAAGTTCTGTTTCAATGGGGCATAGGAAGAACATGATGACACTTTTTACCCACCTGGGCTTTCTAGTGAATTGTCGGAAGTTGGATCTTATAGGCACTAAATTCTCTGAATATTGATTTTCTCAATCTTCTGCAGATGGCATTGCGGGCCGCGAGTTGCCGAGTGGTCTAAAATGCTCTCCTTTATGGATCACTGCCATCTCATCTCAGTGTGGGTTCTAGTATAAGATTTGGTGAATGTGGATATGTGAGAAAGCTTGCCAGTAGCTTCTCATGAGTCGGTAGTTCTTTTCATGGATTTCCCAGTTTATTCCTCCACTATTAATACTGGCTGCCATGTATAGCCTATCGTGTGCTGAAAAATGGTGTTAAGCCCCACAACAACAACAACAACAACAACAACAACAGCAGCAGATGACATTGTGTTACCAGCTTTTAGATCATCTCAATGAGCACATCAGATCTCAACCAACATAAAATATTGTCAAGACAAAAATTGGCTTACAGCAGGAATTTCTCTGGCAAAGACAAAGTTTGACAATGATTGATATAGATGTCACTTTGTTAAATTGCAGGACTTGTCTGTTACTTCATTTTACCAAAGTAAGTGGCAACTGCATACCAGGGGAATAAGCTGTTTTGGGAGCAAAGGCTGTTATAATGCCTTTCATTCTTGGAAGAAAGGAAAATAGTCTTCATGGTGTTGGACAATTCTCTTGTGGTCTTTTGCCATGTTAGACAAGAAGACCAATTCATCAGACTTGTGTATCTAGGTCTGGAGGTTTCATTCCCGGTTCTTCTGGCACAAGATAAATACATAATGGTCAGATCGATTGTATTAGCTAAATCTTTTTCAAGAAAGGATCAAATTTTGTTCTTTCATCCATTGATTTTTTTTTATAGATTTGTGTACTTTGGAGGTGTCTAATGATAGAACTCTTTGCAAGAAGGTCCAATCACAAGCTGTCCCACCTATATGGTGGACCCCAAAAACTTAGGACACTATGACATTTGGGATGCATTTTGGAGCTTCCAGCTTTTCTAATTCCAAGAGTCATTTTAAAAGTTCAGGGACAAGGCATTCAAAATGGTTTTAGTAGCCCGACCTCAGATGGAAGAAGATGAGGATGAACAGTCTGCTTTAAACAGCAATAGACATCCCCAGAAAAATTCTAGCAAAATTTAGTCCACTGAAACAATTCTGATTGTATGTGCTTCATTTCTGCCCAATAAGGCTTCTTAAAATCTAAGGAGTTTTAGTCTTCAGGAGACTCTTTTGAACAAGAAGGCCCTATGAAGGAAACAGCTGGTGCAGATTGCTGAAATTATGAATGCCTAGATCACTCAGGTGAATTGACCTTTTTATATGGCTTCTGAAGTTTGCTCTGGTTGCTATGATACAGTCAGGCATTGGGTAGAGTGACTGAAATACTGTCAGACTTGGTGGCCAACTTTGACATGAATGGGCCTAAATCTATTACCTTGTTCCCAAAATGGAACCTTTCATGGATCTTGGCTAGCACAGCTTTGAGAAATTCATGCCCTTAAGTTAAGAGCTAAGTTAAGCCACTATCTCGCAAGACATATACGGTGTAAAAGCTGCATGCCCTTTCTGTGGACTGTAACTATCCACAGTTCAGATCTGATGGTTCTGTGGATATTAAAGACAGCTAGGTTTTGTGGGTAAGAAACGGTTGCCGGCTGCTGGCAGTCAAAAGGCTGTCATCCAATCTGTCTATTTCATCAATGTATAGAGAGAAGCAGCTATGCAAGACCCAGTCTGTGCCCTCAGACTTCATTTCTAATGCATGGAGAAGAATCATTGGTCTGAAAGACCTCTTTCTGTCTCCATGAAAGGCAGGAAAAGAGAATATAGCCTTTCAGACCCTGGCATCGTGGTTGAACTGGTTAGTACAATCTATGTATTCTAACTTATCATAAGATGAAACACACTTCATGAAGTTAGAACTGTCTCTGAGTCTTGCTTTGAAACAGTGTTTTAATCTGTGTTACAGAAGCAATGCTCAGTCAGCCTTCTCAAACATCTAGATGGGAATTGAATCTGGTGGATCCAGTGGCTGCAGCAGCCAGACTGCTACCAGAATTTGCCCAAATTTTTTGTTTTCCAATTAAGAAATTCTGTTTTTATTGTTCGTTATGTGGCTTTTGGTTGTGCTACCTTCATACTCGAAGAGCACTCTATTGTTCTTGCAGGAAATTCAGGTATTCCAACTTGAGAGGTCAATGGTAGAGGTAGAATGTTCATACATTTCCACCTCATCTTACCTATTCTCCTAATGTTAATGACTTTTTAGTTAAGTATGTTTCTCTGGTAATATTTACCCAGTCACATTACTTGTAAACCCTTTGACTCCTCCACACAAATTTGGTCATCCTTTATTGCTGAGTTTAAATGGGTTTACTGCCAGTGGCACCTGGTGGAGGTAAGGAAATGGTAAGAGCTTTTTACTTTTGTTAATGCAATACATGAAAGATGAAAATTTTGTGTTTCTGGAATTGCTGGATTCCAGAGGTAATGAATCTTACTTTCCTAATGTTAATATGATCATTGAATTGTTATTGAAGATAATAAAATGAAATAATTTGCTATTCATCAATTAACATAATGTAATAAAACAATGTTATTCATCAGGTATCATTATGTAATAAATAATTTATTATTCATCAAATAACATAATGTAATAAAACATTATTCATCAGAAAAAATAATGTAATAAAACAATTTATTGTTCATCAAGTCAAATAATGTACTTAAAAATTTGCTTTTCATTAGCAGAAATGTATTTCAGATATTGCAAATTGAACTGGCAAGTATATTATTCATACATAAAACTTTGTCATAACATGATAATAATTGTTCTTCATTAATATGTTACAATATTGTATAAATACTCAAAATATATTTATTTTTTAGTGATATCAATATCTTTCTACAGACAAGGACCCTGTTCTCAGATGGATTCTTCTTCCTGGAGTCTTTAAATTCCTGGTTTATATTATTCTTGTAATCCCTTTATGTGTAGAAGCCAGGTATAAAAATTAAAGTAGAATGTACTATATTCAGATGTATTTTATAATGCCACTTTGTTATGATTTCCCATCATATTTATCAGATGGATCCTGAGTGGCCACATGGTCTAAGGGCACTCCTCTTGACAGATCACTGAAATCTCATCTGTTTGCATGGAATTTATGGTCTAAGGCACTCCTCTTGACAGATCACTGAAATCTCACCTGTTTGCATGGATTTGATGGTCTAAGGCACTTCTCTTGACAGATCACTGAAATCTCATCTGTTTGCATGGATTTGATGGTCTAAGGCACTCCTCTTGACAGATCACTGAAATCTCACCTGTTTGCATGTATTTGATGATCTAAGCCCTTCTTTTGATAGATCACTGAAATATCATCAACATAGATTTAATGGTTTAAGGCACTTCTCTTGACAGATCACTGAAATCACATGTTTGCATGGATTTGATGGCCTAAGGCACTCCTCTTGACAGATCACTGAAATCTCATCTGTTTGCATGGACTTGATGGTCTAGGGCACACCTCTTGACAGATCACTGAAATCTCACCTGTTTGCATGGATTTGATGGTTTAAGAGCACTCTTGACAGACCAGTGAAATCTCACCTGTTTGCATGGATTAGTTGGTTTAAGGGCACTCTTGACAGATCACTGAAATCTCACCTGTTTGTATGGATTTGATGGTTTAAGGGCACTCTTGACAAATCACTGAAATCTTACCTGTTTTAATGGATTTGATGTTTTAAGAGCACTCTTGACAGATCACTGAAATCACACCTATTCCATGGATTTGATGGTTTAGTAGCACTCTTGACAGATCACTGAAATCTCACCTGTTTGCATGGATTTGATGGTTTAATAGCACTCCTGACAGATCACTGAAATCTCACCTGTTTGCATGGATTTGATGGTTTAAGGACACACTTGACAGATCACTAAAATCTCACCTGTTTGCGTGGATTTGATGGTTTAAGGGCACTCTTGACAGACCAGTGAAATCTCACTTGTTTGCATGGATTAGTTGGTTTAAGGGCACTCTTGACAGATCACTGAAATCTTACCTGTTTGCATGGATTTGATGGTTTAAGAGCATTCTTGACAAATCACTGAAATCTCACCTGTTTTAATGGATTTGATGTTTTAAGAGCACTCTTGACAGATCACTGAAATCTCACCTGTTTCCATGGATTTGATGGTTTAAGAACACTCTTGACAGATCACTGAAATCTCACCTGTTTGCATGGATTTGATGGTTTAAGTCACTCTTGACAAATCACTGAAATCTCACTTGTTTGCATGGATTTGATGGTTTAAGGGCACTCTTGACAGATCACTGGAATCTGACCTGTTTGCATGCATTTGATTTTCAGGCTCAGCCATCATGGTTAAGTGAGATACCTTGCCAGTAGCTTCCGGTGGGACTGGTTCTTCCTAGGATTTTTTTAATTCTTCCCCCACTGGATGTAATAGCTACTATGTATTTTATTGATATTAAACCCCAAAGCAACAACAATAATATAACCAAGAAATTTCACAGTTAAGGCATTAGATTGTTTATTGGCCATAGGTCTAGATCAGAATTTAATAATTGGGTACTTTACTCCCTACTTCTGAACTAATTGCATTTTTGAAATTCATTATTTTGGGGGAGGACCATTGCAAAATACAAACTTGTGATACTAGTCACAGTCTTAATCATTGTAGGTATAAATCATGACATTTAAATGCATCCAGTGTTTTAGTGACTAAGACTAATTCAGGGTGTGTTTGATTATATGGCTCTATTTGAGGGAGTGTTCTCACATGAACAAGTAGTCATTTCAGTTATGTATAGAACATCTGAAACTTGTTCAGTAGCATAGTTATATTAATAGAATGCAGCATCATAAAATATGGACTGTAGGTCACACAGGACAGTTTTTTGGCAAATTTTAATCTGACAATGACCTATTGCAGACAAATGATAATAATATATTAAAGATGCAAATAAAAACTAATGAGTTTTGTTGAAAGGATACTTGTAAGATTCTGACTGAGGTATTAAGGTTATTTCTTTATACAACTGGCTTTTATACTGAACAGATGCTACCACCAACTCCTTTTTTTTACAGTCATTTTTGACAGAAAAGAGCTATTTTGAACATTTTACTGACATAATGTGGCTAAGAGAATCAGCATGTACCTTATTAATCTTTAAAGTTCACTAGTACTATAACAAATTAGCATGCATTTCATTACCCCTCAACCATGTAGATTTTTAGATAATTACCTCTGTAGCAGACACATGTAAATAAGCCAAGTCGGCTGCTCATTTGAAGCCCAGGTTATGTGTTTGATCTCCAATGCTAGTTTAACTGTGACAGGCAGTCGACAACAAGCCAACCCATTTTCAAGCCTAACCCAATGTAAACGTAAACCACATGTACTGGCAGATCTAAGTCTCTGCAGTTTATAATCATTACAGCAAGTAAGAAAGACCTTGATCTACCAGTGCATTAGGTAATGGTAGATCATGGCTTTTGTTGTTTGCAGGTATGTATGGTACATTTATGGCACAATTAAGATCAGTTATGATCCCTTGTCTAAGCATCACCTTACATCTGTAAATGACATAATCACAAATTTGAACATTTATATGGTTACTTGGGTGTCTGTAATACACAAATTGTAGTATACAAGTTTGTTAAGAAGTATTTTTCTCTTTGCATGCCCCACAGATGTTCATTTCATTAAGAAAATATTTTAAAGCAAGGAAATGTAGTTCACATTTTACATGAGATGTAGGATGACAATTAGTATAACTATCCTGATCTCACATTGCTGTGGCAGATCAAGGTCCATGTTGTTTGTTCTATTAATTACTTCTAACAGACTGCACAGACCCAGATCTGCTTGTGCAATAAGCAGTGGCAGATTTGGGTTTGTGTAGTTTACAGTGCGGCTCATCTTATAAATTGGTGTATGTGTGTGTATGTATATATATATATATATATATATATATATATATATATATATATATATATATATATATATATATATATATATATATATATATATAGTGTTATTTGTTATGCATATTTAATTTGCATGGTTTGTTAATTTGCTGGGTGTTTTTAAGTTTTTTTATTTAATTATTTACTGTGGTTTATGTAAAACTGTATTTTGTTGTATTATAATTTTAGTGATGGACCATCAAAATTATAACTAAATTTTTATCTTTTCAAATTTTAAGCCTTCTAGAATTAAATTTTCCTTTAGGTAACTTTTTGTTTTTTTAGAAATTGCTAATTGTGATCATGGTCAGATAGAAGAGTATAAAATCTTGTTTACTGGAAAAATTGTTTATTCCTGCAATAAAATCTGAAGCAGAAATTGATCTTATTGTTATGTCTAATTTTTATATTGGGCTAGAATTTATTTAAATTATGTATTCACTTCAAATACAAAGTGCTCATCTAAAATAATATTATTGCAAATAGAGATATGAAATAATATAGAAATTTTAATAAAGTTATATTCTTCTGTATTATTTTTGTGATTTAAGAAAAAAAAACTGTTGGCACAACAATACTATTCAGGTCATCACAGGCACATCAACACTTCCAGCATTGGATTTAGCTTGGAATACCACTAACTTTAATCATTATAAATTCTAGGATTATTTGGAATTTAATTCATAATACCATTTTTTGTTAAATTTAAAGTTTCACTTTATTTTTGGCTCATTGCTTCATATTTGTTTCAGTTAATTAATGTCTGCAGTATGATGACCCATTGCTAGACATCACTATAAACTGCCACACTGCAGACATCATATTGATAGGACTGAAATTTTTTAAAAACTACATTAAAAATCCAAATCACACACACACACTATTATACATAGTCAAAGAAGAGAAGAGAGTAGCAGCACTTATGCATGCACATGAACATAGGTTCAGCAGATGGAAAGAAGTACAAACATATTTCAGGGCAGGCACTGGTTTACTTTAACAATCAAGTAGTTATTAAACATCTCGCTTTGACATTAGTATTGTATGGAGCCAATTAGGTTTTTCAGTTTGTTGTACTATTTTCTTTTATGTCATCCAGTTAACTCTTGATAAAATCTTTGGCAGAGCTTTTTTTGTGTGCAGAATTATCCCATGTCTGGTGAGGTAGATTTAGGGAGTGTGGTTCATTTTGCTACAAATTTACGATGTTTGATTGCCACCTTAGATTTTAATACACTTTGTTACTCATTGGCACAAATGCACATCGGCAGAAAGTGTGTTGCATTCAATGTCACTTGGTGGGTGGTGCATAGGGTTATTTTTGCTGGTCTAGATTTAATACACATAGTAAAATATTACATATAATCTGTTGTGAAAGAGTTAAGTTTGCATAAACTTCTGCGGATATTTAGCAAGATTGAAAGAAAAGCAAACACATTTGAGAGTAGTCACTGGTTTTCTTTAACAATCGCTTTGGGTTCACTTTGTTGCAAAATTTGTTGAGGTTTTTTTATTTAATTTTTATTGGTTTTTGTTACTCTAGATTTAGTGCACAGTGAAATGTTACCAATGATCTTTTTGTGAGAGACTGAGAGTTAAGTTTGCCACATTTACGAACTATTTCTGAATTTGGTGTAAATGTAAAGTGTCTTATACTGTAAGTTTGTGACATTTCGTATTTGAATTTGAAAACCGCAAAACTGAAATAAATCAAGTTGTCATGTCTTGGAGTGTCTGTGTTTGTTAAGGAAATAATATTGTAAACCAATTTCCTTTATTAACATGGACAACAGGTTTCTTTTCTTTGGTGTTAGACGTTCCGTTTCTTGGACGTTGTGGACAGCCCGATTTAAAATGTCTATTCTCTTGATGGACGTAACAAGTACCTTGACTTCTGTTTTAATAGCAGTTGTCTGGAGTTCCTTCAAAAGTCTTTCGAAAGACTTTGTAAATCTAACGAAAACGTGTCATTTATTGGGGCTATACCATGCTTATAAGTGTTTTCTTCTAGGTAAATATGTACAGGACAAAGATTTTTCGTTTCGTTTTCATTTCTTTCATGGTAACACATATGCAACATACATTTAAAAACAAAGTTCGTGGTGGTTTTTTTTTTTCTTTGATGGTGCAAAAAAAATTAAATTTTTTTAAAGAGAAAAAAGTTCATGTTTTTCGTTCATTCGTCAGTCACATGCTGTGTCTTTGGCATTATCAGTCGTAAAACTTTGTTACTTCCAACTAATTGTACATGTACTAACTTCTTGGTAAGATTGAAGAAGAGATAACGTGCAACTAATGGCTTTCTGACAGATGGATACAAAAGTCGTATTCATCGCTTCGAAACACTTTTAATGCAATGATTATTTTTTCATGCACATATTAAGTTTTAATGGTCATGTCATGTCTTTGCATGTACTATTCATAAAATGTCTACAAAGAATTCGCCGGTAAACGAAGTTCAAGAAATGTTATTAACATACGTGTAAACACAAATATGCATATGTACAGTGCCAGATTTAGACAAAGCGATGTCCTAAGCTATGTGAAGCTATAGAGGCCATATTTGGTATAAAATAATTTGAGAGGCCCCTTCAAGCTGAGTCCAGACTTTGGGGCCCTAAGCTGTAGCTTGTTTAGCTTATGTTTAAATCCAGTACTGCATATGTCTAAATTCAGAGAAATCGTATGGACTTGTGAAATCGGTTGTTATAATAATACCTGGAAGAACATAAAGGTTTTAATGTTGACATTGATTTCCTTCCATGAAATTATCGCAGTAAGAATGACAGAAGTCATGCTATGGAGAGTCATAAGACGTGTTCACTTTTTATCAATGTCTGACCATTTGAACATTATCAAAGGATCAGACCTCTTATAACTTTCAGATACAAGAGGTTAACATGTTTATGTTAAGCGAATGCAATTGATCTTTTTGCTTCATTTGAATTTGTACAAACTCTGTGTTCTCAAATTCCAATATTAGGTAAGCGGCCTAGTGTTAGATCGTCCACCTCGGATGCCGGAGGTCGTGGTTTTGATCCCTGGCCGAGTCATGCCAAAGATTTGTACAAATCTTACTAACAGCTGCATCCATTGGCGCTCATCATTAACAAGTTAGTGTTAGGACTGGTCGGCCTGGTGTCAGGATAATGTAACTGGGTGGGACATCATGTTACATGTCTGCGGCATGATGCCCCAGTGCTAGACATCACTATAAACTACCACATTGCAGACATCGTAGCGATATTACTGAGAAATTGTTAAAAGTTGCGTTAAAACTTTAAATTACACTCACAAATCACACACACAAATCCTCTACGATGATGATAATCATGACCCACCAAGGGAAGGTGTTGACAACTCAATGGTAGCTTAATATTTGTAGTCCATGCTGATCGTCACACTACATCTGAAGCAGTGCACCTGACTTTCTCGTCCAAACTAGAGAAATGATCAGGCTAACGATTTGGGAGCTGGGCATTCAGATCTTTAGGCCATTTCCATTTAAACGCCTGGAATAGACTTTGAAGGCACAATAGCCAGGCAAAATGACAGGAGACGTATTCTTCTTTGAATTCTTCTTTTCGATGCTTTTGTGAGTGCATGGGTGGCATAGCTTTCGATAGTAGAGCGGCATGGTTGTGCTGTATCGCAAGCGCACCATTAAGTTGGTTGTATGTCGTGGCTTCACATTCGTCTTCGTTTAAATTTTGGTATGGCACATCATGATATTTTTTCTTAGTGTAAATCATCTTTTTCGGTGAACGAATGTAGTCAAAACAATATTTTTCAGGCCATCTAGTACTCTTAGAAGCATATATACTATTCAATATTTGTCAGTATGTTTTATGTTTTGTATATTTATGTCTTTTCCACAAGAGCTAAAGCGTACATTTCTTGCCTTATGTGATAGTATATGCGTATATTGTAGATACACTGTGTATAATCATTCCTAACCTTCCTATTTTTACAGACACAATATTTCTTTCTAAATACAAATACTCCATATCCTGTCTTGTCCAGCAAATACAGAAAGATACTACTTTAGTTTTACCTTATAAAATTTTGTAAAGAAAATATTTTTCTCCCGCTGAATCTTGTTTAAAATGAAAAGTGAAAACGAAGAATTGAAAAAGCAAAATTAAAACTGACAATTAAAAACATAAATTAAGAAATTTAAAATAAATATCCAAAACTTGAAAACGAATATTGAAAATCCAACGTTATACGTCAAATAAACATAAATGTCAGTTCTGGTGATGAATACTGTTTGCAGTCCTTACTTGTAGTGTTTTGTCGTGTAGTACTGGTGTATAGGAATTATACCGGTGATGGACCGTTTGATAGATATTGTGTATCATACATGTAAAGAAACCAGTATGAACATACTGATGGGTTTTAATGTGTTGCTGTTCAGTTGTTTGCCTCCTTTCTTAGACCAGAAGAACATACTCTATAGTATGTTGTCCGTCATGCCTTTCTTCTTTCGTCCATTAAGTAGCATGCATTTGTTTTAGCTAAACTTCCCGTCTACCTGAAGGATTGTCATCAATTTGCAAAGTATAGTTGGACCTACATGAAACGGTTCCACTCGGACGTCAAATATATCGGCCGTGTTGACCATCTTGAAAATCGTATTATCGCTACTTAGCCTGAATGGATTGTCATATCAGCATGGGATTTCAACAAAAGGACCTCATATGGTGTATATCTTGTCCTGAATAAATTTTTTCGAGTCTGACATCCTAAAACGACCTCCACAGAGGTCTTGTTAAAATCTTGCCATTACTAGTACATATAAATAGATGAACGTGTCACATGGGGTTTTCAGCAAATTACTTCTTATGATGTCAAAATGGTCATGATTGAAATTGGTGCCAGTCTAACAGCGAAAGTGGTCACTACTTTGGTTGTCTTGAAATTATTATCGCTATAAATGTTAAATATGTTAACACTTGGTTTACTGGCCATATGTGACAGTTCTCATACAGTTACTAGAATTGTAAAATAACAACTAGTCCCTGATAGAAGTGTTGTCACATTCTTCGCCTATAGAACCAGATTAGGGTTACCATACATCCTCTATATTCCTTGGGGTGGGGGGCACAGACAGATCCCCCCTACTTAACCGAAAAAAAAATATCTAAAAAGTTTGTGTTTTTGTATTCCCCCCGATGTGTGGCTATGTTTGATTTCCACAATTTGATCAAAAAATTTAATTTTTTAAATTTTTTGTCAGGGTATTTTTTTCTAGTGTTTTCTAAAAGGTTCATTTCTCCGATAAGGCTTCAATTTTCTTATCGGGATCATTCCCCTTATTTTATTAGGTGACATTGACTAGAGGTGTTTTATGTCCTATGTATGCTATGTGTTTGGTGCTCTTGTATGTTGCTATAATTTGTTTTCTTGTTAGGACAGCCTTCTATATCATATCCTCCCAGTTGTCTATTCCATTATATGCATCCCATTCTTTCTTTCTCATTCTCCCCTTCTTACACTCATTCATTTATTATTTCTATTGATGCATATAATTTATTCCTATTTTTATTTTATTTCAATAATTTATTTCATTTTAATAGTTTGAATTTTTTGAGGTTAGACGGTGCACTAATTAAATTAGAAAAAATTAAAACCTAGTGTTTATTATATGTGTGTCTATGATGTTACGTCTACCTTTACTCTTCCAATTTTGTTGCTAGGGAAATAGGGTCTCAATGTTTTTAATTATGGATCCTACCTCCCCGCAATTTTTCCAAATTCCTAATAAAGAGTCCGAAAGATATGTTTATTTATAAGTCCACACATGGTGTTTTGTGAGGCTCTTCCGCAGGCCTGCTCACTTCGCGTAACGCCATGTGATATAGCCCTACGACGTCATTGTCCCTTACTTCTTCCATGTGTGGAGTTATCTGTAAAGAAATAAAATTACATATTATTTTACGTATGTTAGTAAAATCTACAAGTTAAAAGGATTTCATATAAAATAAAGTTATTTCCTTATACTAATTGTTTGCCCACACCTTTTCATAGTTGTTAGTATAAAACGTATTATTTTCATATAGTCTATTTTGTTATATTCCCCATCTAAGTAAAGTAATTTCTCTATTTTAAAAACCCCATATTTTATTATATAATATTAATAATTTCTTCTCTTTCATTTTTTATCGCTTGGCAGTAAACAATGAAACTTTATTAGAGACGGATACTCTTTCAAACATCTTTAGGATTTATTCACAAAATCAGCAATAAAAGAGAAATTTTATTAACATATGGCAAATCTTTCTAAATCCACCTTAAAAAATCAATAAGCACATTTCGATGTCACTGTTCCTAATGAAGTTAATCAAGCGGATATATTGTTTTTGCCACAAGATAACATTAAAACAGGTAGATGTCAACACACATACAGACATGCTTTAACCGTCGTTGACGTTTCTAGTAGATATAAAGAAGCGGAGCCGCTATCAACAAAGACAGCATCTGAAGTTGCATCTGCGTTTAAACAAATTTATCAGCGAGGACCCTTACAATGGCCAAATCTACTACAGATTGAACCTGGCAAAGAATTTCTTGGTGCAGTATCATCGATGATGGACAAGCACAACGTTAAAATCAGACAAGGACACACGGAAATTCATCGTGATCAGACAATCGTTGAACGATTTAATCGAATAAGATATCGTGAATGGGTTGCGAGGTTACCGAGTGTGATAGCTGCACTGAAGAAGGAGGTTACTCGTGCAACTTATATGAAACCGTATGATGCGATCACAAAAAATATATACCGATAAAACGTGAATCTGTTTCACATCCAGTACTAGGCAATGTTATAGTTGGATATTTATACAACCCTGGCGAACTTGAAAGAGGCAAAAAAAGAGCAACTGATCCTATTTGGAGTGTGACCACACACAAAATATCCAGCGTGGTAAGGTCCACAGGTAGATCTGCAATCTACAGATTAGATTCAACTGCTCTTCAGCGCATATTTGTACGCGAACAATTACAAATAATTCCTGAGGATATGCAATTACCACCAAGCACACTTTTATAAACGTGCAACCCCTCGACGTCGATTACACTCCAAACAGGTCAGCATCATATTTTGGCGTGTGTGACCAACACTACTATTAATTCTATCAACGGTAAATTGTCTTGGGTTATTGCTCGAATACTGCCACAACATTACTGCGTTGCAATTTGTGCAATGATTATTTTGTCGTGTTAACATCATGATAAATTCACACATCTATATCAAACTCGCGATTATTTTTTGTCACACTGCTTATAGCTGACTATTTTTTAAAATTTATATCGACACTGTTAGTGATTTCTTCGGTTATTACGCAATCCATGATAACCCGTTTCAGTTGAGATATTCTTCTAACTCGAGATACTGCGAGATAAACTAAATTTGACCACTCAGTACGATCATCGACAATCCAAACATCACGAACTATATTTTTACTGGCAACTATGAAATCAAAAGGCTTCTATAGGGTCTAAAACTCCATGGATGTTTCTGGAATTAACTCACGCATTACTTCACCTTGTATTTTGTCTGGTTGTAGTCGTATTAATTTTTTAAATTCTTTTAGCGACTCATCAACAGCTCTATGATCATCAGATATTTCTTCGTGATAATCTACAGATGTTTTCAGCCACTCATGTGGAGACTGCTCAACAAAGGGTGGCGGTTGACCATGATCGCCACACATAATCAAAGCAGTATTCTTTAGTAACAGTCAATCAAGAAATATTTGTAATACCTCCAGAGACACCGTGCATATCTCGTCCCATGTAATAATTTTAGGTATATATTTTTCACCCATTCGTGATGAAGTCCATGTATCTCCACACTATCTAAAGAAACTATGACAAGTACACGAGTTTTACACCTCGTTGCTTTATTTCCTGGCGAGTTTGTGTGTTGGTGTCAAAACAATCATATCTAAACTCATGAACAAGTTAATTGCGCGTGTGGTTTTACCTGAACCTCCACACCCATTAAGATAAACGGTCTTATGTCTAGATACAGGATCATGCACGGATGGTGCAGATGACTTTTATACTTGATTATGATTTCTGTAATATGTCTCCGCAATTTCAACATCGGCAGATTCACAATAACTAAGTATATTTTCTTGTTTTATCCTTCACGTCCCCCATTCACCATTACCGAGATTTAATAAATCTTTATATTTTTTGTGTACATAAAATCAATCTGTCGCGACTCTAACAGCATAATTAGGAAATATGTTTATCCTCGATAATATATTTATCGAAACATAAGCTAGCATCGAAGATCTTAGATGAGTAAACTGTGGTGACTCGCCATCAGTATAGCTTACAATGGTACCTAGTTTTGTTTGGTCTGATAAATAAGCATTATATCGGCTTATAAAAATATTTTCTCCATCGTATCAGCGATTATGAAATCGAGTTCAGCATCGTCCATAATTAATCTTGTACACGTTCATTTATGATCATGTGATCCTCCTTGTGTAAACGCATCGATTATTTTTCTGCCGAGATCTTTTGCAAATTTATCGTCTTGTCTAACATCAAATACATCAGGTTCTGGCAACCAAACTTGTTTCTGCACGCCATATGATATAATAGCTTCAGTTATCTTCAACTATATTAAAACTTCAGAATCAAGCATATACCTTAGCAGAACTATTGGAGCTCAACATTTTTCTGAAAATTGTTTTCCAAACCACGCATAAACAATCGGATGGAGATCCGAGTGCAACTCAAACGACTCTATGCGGGCAAATCCGGTTAAATCAAAATCTGGTAATGGTCCGTTTATCGCAACCCTGGTCATGTCATCTGTAGGATGTCCAAATCTCTTAAAGTATTTAGAACACTCTCTATATCCAAGAAAAACTCCCAGGATAAAACGCTACCATATCAACTGAGATAACGTGGTTGTAATTATATTTAGTATTCCACAATCCACCGTGCCCGTATTCGATACAACTCCTCACGAAATCTTCAAGAAATTCCGATCGTGTCGGTTTCCACGAGTTTTTTCCTGAGCGAAATGAGCAACAATCGATTATACTTTTAAACAATTACTTAGTAGTTGTCTAATTTTGACATCATCAGAAGAATATTTCAGCGCAAGTTTTTCCATTTCTTCATAGAGATTCTGAACGATACATAATACCGTTAGACCGTACAAACTGATCATAATGATCACATTCCGAACTTTGAAACAGCCACACAGAAATAGGGTAACGTTTTCTAATATCACTGATAGCGTCGAATTTACTGATAGGTAAAATGTAGCCATTCTTTCTCGTGGAAATACAGTTACAGCATTAGTCCATGCATGTGCGTTATGATCAATGATTGTTATTGTGTTTCCATTTTTTTATATATATTTTGGTTTGTACAAAATCTCTCCGGTTAATGTTTTCACTGCTACTGGAAATCTTAATAAGTTTTCAAATTCAGCAACGTCGCTGATAGACGCTCCAGTGTCTAACCTTTTCAGCCCAGATATTACCTTTTTACGTCTTAAATCTGTCAAACCGTTTCCCCCGTATCGCGTTTGTGAAGTGTTCTATAATACGCTCAGATACACAATTCATTCTCGACAATTTCATTTTCTTGAGATCACAACTTCAGGTTTATCATTTAACGGATAGAGAATGTACACAACAGCAGTTACTGGATAAGATCGTTCATACTACGGCTTGTCTATTCCAGTTAGTATTCCTTGTTTAGAATTTTCACCAAGGGTAATATTTTTCCCTGATTTCTGGACGGTTACGCGCTTGTCCGGATGATTCAAATATCATCCTCGGTCTTTACAATAAATTTTACTAAAATAATATATTTCCGAACATCGAGGTAGTCAATGATTTCTCTTCCTTGTTTGTCACTCATCACATATGCGGTATTTTCAATCCTGAATGTGGAATATACATGAACCGCACCATCGTCGCGAAACTCCTTCTTGGCTTCACGGATGCGTTTAGTTATATCCGCATTCGTTAAAGCTAAATCTTGCATTGAGAAACTAAATTTGTGTAGTCTGTCAAGATTAAATCTAGCGGCAAAAGGCTCAATTGCGGATAATTTCTGCATATTATAATTAAGGCAAATATGTATCCAAAATGAAGTATTAATCAAATATATATGATTCAACCAAATCACAATTGCCACTGGCTTAAGATTTTTTACTCGTCTCCGTGGAACAAAATTTGCGTAAACGAGTTCTGCAATTATCACATGCAATGCATTAGAAACGGAGTCTAGGACCTAAACGGTGTATGCGGTGTGGTATTGGAGTGCGAGGAAAGACGCACCTGTGTGCGCAATAGGGTGGTAAAAGATACAGAGAGTTTAAAAGATATTACGATAAAAAATATAACGCTGTATCTGTTATAAAGCACGAAGAAGATTATCTAACTATATTTTTTTAAAAATGATTTAAATAAATAATATATAGTATATAAATGAAGCAAAATGAGGTTTGTCTCATCCAATCATAACCAATTATGAAGCATCTCGTAATGGCATCATCAAACATTGCAGAAAGAAAACACCAATAGGTAATATTATCTTGCGTTTAAAACTAAAGGGAAAAAATATTTATCACATAGATTTGTAATCGAGTGTTTTTTGGAACCGATCAAGGACGGGTATGTTGTGATGTTGTGGATCATATCAATGGCGACAAGACAACTCACTTGCAAATCTTATCACGCAAAGTGAAAACTGCAGAACTGGAAAAACTGGCAGAGCACGATTTGCAAGACCTATTAAATCCGTGAATACATAATCTGGAGAAGAAATTATGTTCAAGTCAATTTATTCCGCTAGTAAATACTTTAACATAGCATCACCCTCAGTTAAATTCGTTGCCGAAGAGTTACAAATTCTGATTTTTCTTTTAAACTTGAACAGAATATTATTTTTCAGTACTTAGATGATCAA
The DNA here is from genome assembly GCA_016746295.1 of Potamilus streckersoni. Lineage (NCBI taxonomy): Eukaryota > Metazoa > Mollusca > Bivalvia > Unionida > Unionidae > Potamilus > Potamilus streckersoni. The sequence goes on from JAEAOA010001315.1 coordinate 943,522, forward strand.
ATGAAACTGAGACAAGCATAAAAATATTTCAGTTTTGTAGTTATCCGCACTTGTGTTAGGAACATAATAGTGCATGATATTATTTAGTTTTGCAATCTGCATATCATTCAGAAAATATTATAAGTTCTTAAGATAGTTCTCCAGAAGTGGACTAACGAAAGATACACAAACTGGCACATCCTTACGCTGCATGACAGATACAAGCACAGGCATTTATATATGTTTTCTACACATTAAGTATGATCAGATATATCATAATTCTTCGATGGAGAATCACTATATACACATACAATTGATAGTGCATTCTCAAAGTAACATTTTACAAACCTTATAACAATGCCAGTGGTCTCATTCAATGCTAATTCGGCAACTCTTTCCTTACTGACAAAATAATGCTTTACCCTCTGTTTACAGAAAATCCGCGTACTTTATGCTGTACTGTATTCTTTTGTTTATACATAAAATCCGCGTACAGGTTTCACTGAGTGCATAACAGGTAATTAATATTCAATGGAGACTCGTTGTATATAGGTCTGTCATTGATCAATCGGTTGCTTTTATTTTGAATAATAAATACACGTAATGCGTGTGGATTAAGTGCAATTTTATTGTAATAAATAGTACCATTTCGCCACAGATCGTTTATTTTGTCAATCCGCTATTCACGTGAAGTGTATTAAAACGTATTATGATATATTGCCTGTAATATGTGTGGCCAATTCATAGCGCATACAGGGAATGTCTAGCTTAGTCTGTTATCGATTTTTCCATTGTAACACAACCAACAGACAAATTCTTGTATATACATGCACAGAGAATTACTGGAAAAATAAAATACCAAAAACTGTA
>JAEAOA010001316.1:0-13936 GCA_016746295.1 Potamilus streckersoni
AAGATACCCGATGATGTTTCCTATTTCGTTGAAGTTGATCTTGATTATCCAAATTCGCTACACAAATTACATAACGATTACCCTTTCTGTGCGGAATCGATGCTCATAGATTATAGTTTGTTATCAAAAGAACAACAAGCGTTAGCATCACCAAGGCAACATTGCATGGTCAAGAAACTAGTACCAAATTTACTTGATAAGAAAAATTACGTTTTGCATTACAAAGTTTTAAAACAAGCAGTCGATGCTGGTCTTGTGTTGAGAAAAGTTCATCGTGTACTAAAAGTTAATCAGTCGCCGTGGATGAGAGGTTATATTAACTCAAACACTTCAAAAAGGGCTGCAGCAAAAACAGAGTTTGAGAAAAACTTTTTTTAAACTGATGAACAATTCCGTTTTTGTTAAGACGATGGAGAATATTAGGAAACGCGTAAATATTGAAATAGTTAATGATGTCAATCGCAGAAACAAACTTGTGTCAGACGATGATTTTGTGAGCATGAAAATATTTAATGAAAATCTTGTTGCGATACAAAGAAGAAAAACAAATCTAAAACTAAACAAGCCGATCTATGTTGGAGCTGCCGTGTTAGATTTATCAAAGTGGCTGATGTACGATTTTCATTATAATTTTGTTAAAAATCAGTGGCCGGCCAGTAGATCATTGTTTACTGATACTGATTCGCTCGTATATGAAATCGAATGCGAGGACATCTATCAGGATATGTACAATAATCGACATCTGTTTGATCTTTCCGATTATCCACGTGACAGTAAATTTCATGACGACACAAATAAAAAGGTTATTGGTAAGTTTAAAGATGAAATGAACTCGAGCGCTATCAAATACTTTATCGGATTACACAGCAAAATTTATGCCGTATTGCTAGATAATAATAAAAAAAAACGAAAAAAGCAAAAGGTCTGCCTCGTGATTTTGTTAAAAAGTTTATGAAATTTGATGACTACAGGTATGCGTTTGATGGTGGTGTTAGTTTTATGAGAGCTATGGCAATTCGAACTAATCATCATAAACTCGAAACAGATGTTATTATCAAACGTGGATTGTATAATTTTGATGACAAACGCTATTGTGAAAATAGGGTAGATACATTTGCCCTTGGGTATTGTTATGATGATAGATCTATACTCGATATTATCTTTTCCAACTGAAATTTTATCTAAACTTATAAAATAATGTTTGAAAATTTGATAATGACAAATAGCTACAATAGTAACATTAAATAGTTAATGATGGACGGTAAACAATTGACAGTTGAATTTAATAATGAAACATCAGGTATATGTTTTAATGGAACACATGACAAGTTAAAACTTTCGCTCATCAGATCTGATAACAGCGAGTATTTCAATTATCTCGAACAATTGTATCAAAAGTTGCTAGCGGAATTTAAAAACTTTCACAGCCCCATTAGCCAACAAAAATATACTAAACTCACAATTGATCTCAATCGGTCAAAGGTGTATTTTATCGATAAAAAATATCCTCTGAACAAACCAGAAATAAAAGATTTGTTTGAGTCCCGTCGCTGCGTGAGCGGTAAAGTAAAATTTAGTATCTATAATCGTGATAATGAAATATTTTTAATATCAACAGTTGAAACATTAATCATTGGTAACGAGATATAAAATAATATCATTTTCATTCTAATGCTAGTTTAATTTCCATCTCTTTAACTAAAACGTTCAAATAGGTGTGTGGGGGTGGGTGGGCCAAAACCCTCATTTCCCTGTTTTGGAAACCCTCATTTAATTTATACTTGTTTGGAGGGTAAAAAAATGAAGTGAGCCAAAACCCTCATTTCCTTATACTACTATAATGCAGTACGGTATCAATTACTTCTAATACGTACATGAATAAATTCCATCACATCAATATATATTTCTAATCCTGCTATACTGCACAATATCATAATAATCAGACGCATCTCTTACATTATATAAAGTACACAAATAGTCAATATCCATGCTTTGATATTCGCATACGTCCATTAGTAACTAATTTTATATACTTCAAACAGCTTCCAAACTCACATTTCAAGCATGCGTAAATTCTAACGGTACGCATTAATAAATGTCCTAGTTTGCTACGAAGTAACCTAACAGCTAATTACAAATTAATTCTGACAACAAACTAACAGACTACATAATTCTCTATATAAAATTCAAGCCATTTTTCACATACACATGTAAATAAACATTACAAAGGTAATTATGCATGCTAATCGATGCAAGTAATCAAGTGTATATATATATATATATATATATATATATATATATATATATATATATATATATATATATATATATATATATATATATATATATATATACACACCACAAATAATTACAATGATGATGCCTTCATATCCTGCAAAAATCTAGAAAAAAACTTACTGTCAATTCGAAGCTTTGTCTTTCCTTAGAATCTGCTATAAGTTTTACCGCCAAATTATATATATATATATATATATATATATATATATATATATATATATATATATATATATATATATATATATTTATATATATATATATATATATATATGTATATATATATATATATATATATATATGTGTGTGTGTGTGTGTATGTATGTATGTATGTATACATGTATATACCAGACAGAACAGACTGTGCTATCCCTGGATTCTGTAGTAGAATCTTTATAATAGTGGGCAGAAATAATAGTTTAATACTATTATACAGGTTAGATAAATTAAATTCGCACTCTACCGAGTTTCGAACCCAGGTCCACGGGTAAATGGCACCCATCGCCTTGCCTGCACGCAACAGCCCATATACCGTCAGGACTAAGCACGCATCACCAAAAAAATGATGGCACTGTATCGGTGTTATATAAGATCGTGCGTAACAGACACACTCGCATGACGACCTAGTAATTAATTCTCACACACACACACACACACACACACATATATATATATATATATATATATATATATATATATATATATATATATATATATATATATATATATATATATATATATATATATATATATATACACACACACACACAGTCGGTATATAGAAACTCGATAGAGTACGAATTTAATTTCTCTAACCTGTATAATAGTATTGTAAGTATTAAACTATTATTTCCGCCCACTATTATCAAGATTTTGCTACAGAATCCAGGGATAGTTTGTTCTGTCTGGTATATATTTATAATTATTTCTAATACAAAAATCCTATACACCTTGATTTCTTTCATAGGAATCTGGAACGACTGCGTATATATACGCAGTCGTTCCAGATTCCTATGAAAGAAATCAAGGTGTATAGGATTTTTGTATTAGAAATAATTATAAATATATACCAGACAGAACAAACTATCCCTGGATTCTGTATATTATATGAGAATTAATTACTTGCACGAGCTTATATAACACCGATTCAGTGCCATCATATTTTGGTGATGCGTGCTTAGTTGTGACGGTATATGGGTTGGTGCGTGCAGGCAAGGCGATGGGTGCCATTTACTAGCGGACCTGGGTTCGAAACTATGTAGAGTACGAATTTAATTTCTCTTTACTGTGTATTTTTCAGACTTATACGCTTAATATTTTATAATGTCGGAAGTAAAGTTCAGCATTTAATTTAAAATGTTACCAGTACCCGCAACCTTTTTAGTAGTGTCACGTATATTTGTATTGTGTGAATTATTTTCATAGGAATAGTTTTGTAATGGTCATTGAGTTAATGACATTTTAATGACAATATCCTATGACAGTAGTCTGCACTTTGAAACAAAATCTTGTATAGTACATTTTTTTGTTTCATTCATAAATTCTGAGCGTTGAGATTATATCCTATATTTCAGATAAACATTACATGATCCAGCAAACTTGAACACGAGTTTTTGTGAATGGAGTTCGTGGATTTTCTAAAATAGCTCCTGGCCTACTTCCAAATTAGCCAATGCAAATCAGCTGAGTTGTTTGCGAATAGAGTATTTCGAAATAAAAATAATGATTACTTCAGAGCCTTGTATTAAACTTGTAACTATTACGTATAATCTTTCTATATGGAATAGGGTCACGCTTATTACTTCCGGTTCAGTGCCCGCGAATATTTAAAGCTCTCTCTCTCTCTCTCTCTCTCTCTCTCTCTCTCTCTCTCTCTCTCTCTCTCTCTCTCTCTCTCTCTCTCTCTCTCTCTCTCTCTCTCTCTCTCTCTCTCTCTCTCTCATTAATGGTGATACAAGAGTTGGATTTAGGCATTCCTGGTGCTGATTTAAAGATAATTTGTTTATTTTTTAGAATTTCGGCGACAGTGCCAAGTGTTAATGAGGAATTTATAAAGATCAGATAGTTAGATCTGTAAGCTAATGCACGGCGCTTTGTTTTTTTGTTGGTTTTTTTTGTCCCTACTCTCAAAACAATGCCGTGTAACCTATGACCAGAAATTCACTGTGAGTTCATCTTTAAAGGTAATTTGGAATAAAATATGATTTATATATAATAAATATATAAATATATAGTAGAATTAATTGTAACCAGAGTCAATAAAAGCGAACTATTACGCGGAATTAGACATTCATTGTAGTAATATTGGTCTTGTAAAGTCGTTGAGAGGATTAAATCGTTTGGTGAATATAATCATTAATTAGAATTCAACATTAATTTAATGACTTTGGATATAAAATTGTTTTGCGGAATTACTGTGAATTCATTTAAAGGCATTTTGGGTATATATCTATGATTTCTCTTGTACTGTTGACACATCAGTACTGTCGTGGCATCATTCGGAATTCCTATGAAACGAATTCAGATCACGCGGAACAATTGGAATTGATAACACATTTTGAATTTTAAATATAAATGAATTTTTATAAAATGGATGATATCATTATACAAAATGGAACCACTAAATAAAAAGCATACTATATAAACAAACGTTATTTTCATATCATTCTCCTAAGAAACGAAAACTAGAGTACCATAAAACAGGTAGGTCATCGACCGCTCTAGTGGCCTAGTGGTTAGAGAATCAGTATCGGATGCGGTAGGTCGCGATATCGAGTGGTAATAACAGCTGCCAAGCATGGCGCTCAGCATTAAGAGGTTAGTGTTAGAACTGGTCGGCCTTATGTCAGGATAATTTGACTGGGTTGACATCAGGCCACATGTCTGCGGCATGATGACCCAGTGCTAGACATCACTACATCACTACTAATTGTCATACTGCAGGCATCGTAGCCATATGAATGAACAATTGTTAAAGCTACGTTAAAACTCTAAATATCTCTCTCTCTCTCTCTCTCTCTCTCTCTCTCTCTCTCTCTCTCTCTCTCTCTCTCTCTCTCTCTCTCTCTCTCTCTCTCTCTCTCTCTCTCTCTCTCTCATTAGGGGATCATATCACATATATCTCTCCACCACCATAGCTCTAAAAAGTCGTAAATTCTCCTTCTAAATTTGGTACAACTTATTTAAAATTGGAGAATTGTTTGCTTGTTACGTTTCGAAAATCCTAGATCCGTGCCTGCCAAAGATCAAAGAAAAAGGGTATTTATTGTCGTATAAATTAGTTCTGCTTTGTAAATATTTTATCATTGAAAACAAGCACGAGTCAATGCAAAAGTTTATTTATTTTACAACAGCAAAAAATAATGAGTATAATCTACCAAAATTTTGAATGAATGATGCATTTAGGTTGTACTGATGTATAGCGTTAACGCGTACCGGTATTAGATAGGTATTGTAAATAACTGTATTACAAACTCTGTATTGCCATAAGTTACAGGAATCACAAAAACATTTAGCTTAGAAGTGACAACTCAGAAACACTCGAAACAGTGGTATGGAAGACTATTGCTGCCAAAAAAAGAAATTAAAGCTAAAATGTTATTTACAAATGAACCAAATATAAATAAAATTAAATCCAGCATGCTTATAAAACAAAAATAAAAATATTAAAGCAGCAGTAGGTAGGGTGAACCCTACAAAATTTTGCTCGATTTCTTAACGAAAAATAAAGGTTCCTACAGAACCTGAAAAAAGTCAATAACGCAAAACTAAAGTCTTTAACTTATTTTTATTTCCATACTGTTAAGTAAACCGTATAATAAAGTCATGAGGTTAGCTCAGTTTTGTTACACTATTGCTGACGCATTTTTTCATGATTTTGTTTATTTGTAAAACGATTCAGTTGTTGTCCTTCACCCTCCCTGGAGCTCCTGACTTTGACAGGGGGATTAACCAAAGATTTTATCTAGACCATTTCAGTTTTAACACCTAATTTCAAGTATCTTTATTATTTATCATAATTATAATATTTACTCTACGAGCGTATGTATAAATTAATATATAGAGTTTCGTTTCTCAAATCAATTATATTTCCATCCTGATTTGTGAGTTTGAAATTCATTCTTGACAATAATGGATTATGTACACGCAGATAGACTTGATTTATTGGCTCAGATACAATAAGCCATCCTGGGGGTGTTTGAATACTGGACGAATATAATATATATCCCTGCTGAGCCTGATTAGACTTAGAAAGGTCAACGTGGTAGCTACTGTCAATTATATCGCATACTAGATTCAGTGCGATGGTGGATGTTATATTAACAATATTAGGTAAAATATGACGTCCTGTTCCATATGGGTCATTATTATATCTGAGAACAGTTGGAAACGCGATTAACTTTTTCCATGAATCACATATTCTTTTAAAGTGTTCATCAATAAGATCACTAACTGATTTTTTTAGTTCCTCAGAGTTAAATCCAGGTATTAAATATGTTGGTAATTGTTCTTGCGTAATTCCAAAATATTTAAGAAAAACTGTTGTGAACAAAACGATTGGCTGGAATACATTGAATTGGATCATCTTCATTAATTATTCTATCTTCAAAAAATGTTTTTCGAATTGGTGGTGGTAGTTCTAATCTTTTCTCTCTGTTAACAAAAACATTATTCATGAACTCTAGGTCTGAAGCAACTTGATTCAAATGTATTGATTCAATCATTTGATTTTTAAATCATCATTGTAAGAAACATTAATGCTTAAAAGTAAATTTTATAGATTTCTAAATGCACGTTCATGTTCAGATTTAATCTTATTTGCATAGTAATTTTTTAGATCAATATTTAGTGTTGTTATTGTTGCAGCTCCCTTCTTGTCATCAATATATTTTATCAAATATTCTGGTATTTGATCTATATAATGCACAACTCTATCAGTACCATAATATAATTTCCATGGATATGCATTTTCTACTTTTCGATATACTGGAAACTGTATAAATTTTTTAACATTTGTGACGAAGCCGGATCTCTTTGGTTCTGGTGGACCTTAATAAGTTCGTGCAACTTCAGGCAATCGTAACACTGATCTAATCGAACTTTGATAAATATCCACATCATAGTCAGGAGAATGTATTTCAATCACCGACGATGATGTTGGTTCGTAAACAGTAATTGCTATCTTGGATTCTTTCCCAGTAATAGACTTAATTCTGGCTGGAATTCCCCAATAATTTGATCTATTTGATAACTGCCAGCTGGAATACTAACTACCTGCGAATCGGGAGTTCCATCAGACTTATTTTTATTTGCGAATACTAATGTATTATTTGGCTGTAGTCGACCAAATGGTTTTGATCTAATATTAGGCAAGCTAAAATAAACACGTATTTGAGCTAATGCTATCTCTTTAACTAAAATTGCAGTTGGAAAGTTGACGCTGAATTCAGGATTGGTCGAACTTACTGATATCATAGTAGTTTTGGAAGGAGTTGTATTAGTGACGATCTGCTGTAACAACTCTCTCGACTCAATATCCGAACGATGTTGAGACGCTAACATTATTGTTATTATTATTGTTTAATTCTCATATTTATTTTACTTTGGTTATTGTCACCAGAATCACTAACGATTATGAATGCTTCATCGTAGGTTTTAATTATCGTTGCAAACTCCTCATCAGATATTTTACAATCGCTTAGATACGTGGAAATATACCCAGATAGTTTAGAGTAGGTTGTTGTTGTTGTGTGTAATTTTATTATATACTCAAGCAATTTATCATTCGCACATGTAGCTATCTTTTTAGCAATAATACTAAGAATCACTGCTATAGTCGTTGAAGTTGTAACAATAATTGTTATAATTGCTGGAGCTGTCATTGTTAATGTCGGTAATATTAATCCGGATCCAGCAACAATAGCAGAAACTGAGTAAACAACTATATCAATGACAACCATGCGTCTACAATATTTTTTTTACTTTTACTGTGTGATGGTCGATGGTATTTTTTAGTTTGGCCAGACATTCACATGCTTGATTATATCTGTGACATTGAACGTCGATAGATGACGTAGTTATTTTGTCCATTATACTATGACGTTAAGTCATTAATTGAGTTACAAATTCCAAACACCACCAGTAATTACTTTCAGACAAACTTCTACTCGATAATTCAAGCGTAAATGTGTCTTCAGAATCTTTATTTAACAATACAGATACAGTTTTAGAAAATCAGCAGTTGATGGAGATTTGTGGATATTTTAAAATTTGCAACACCAAGTAAGGACATCCTATTTATGCCAGTGATCTCCGCGGTGTGTTTGATGGTTTTATTTTCTGGTGTGCAAAATCCAAACCCAGATGTAACTGTATACACAATATTTTTGAATTTTTGATCTGTTTGTGAGGAATTTTAATCAGGTTTTTTTATGATATCCGGAATTCCACCGATAATATCGTTGAGTTTTGTGTTAATATCAGTAAGTTTTATATCAACATTTGGTGGACTTCCAAAAAATTCGTTATTAATTCTGTTTATGTTTCTGCGAAAACTCAAAAACGTATTCACGTGACCGGAAAATCAGTTTTGAGAGTGATTATTTCATTACTGATTTGAATATCTTTATCATCAACGTATTATTTTGTAGCAGCATCAATCTCAGATTCTGGTGTTCTTAAATTACTAATACTATTATTACTCGTATCGAGAAATGCACGCATTATACCAACGTTGTTTAATACATACTTAGATTCTTGATCGTCAACATATTTTGTTGTTGTAGCATCACTATCTGTGGTTGGATATCCAAGGTCTGTAATTTTATTTTTGTTCATAATAACGTCTCCGCTAAATACACCGCCAGTTGTCTTGACATAATCGTTAACTGACTTACCTGAATCTTGTATTTTATCCTGATCAGTAAAAGTAACGATATTATCAGCAACAGTAGGAATTCGTATAAGTACGTCTGGTAGTTGTATATTACTCGTCTTTAGTCGTCCTTGTTTGTCCTGAAAAACAACCACTTCATTTTGATCCACACTTGTAATATTTAATAAATCATCAGTCTCATTTCTGAGTTGATCGAGGGTTGCATATTTAGAAAAAAAAAACCTTGCTGCTGAGCTTTACCACGAACAGATCTTACGTAAATATCTACCATTATATTTACTGATGTCTGTTTAAATGTGAAAATGTCGTATATTCATGCACGACTTTATGAGGTGGCTTTCCTGGCGGTGCCATGGATACAGCATCAAGTACTTCAGGACCACATATTGGTGGATCAGTTAATGTTTGTGTTGGTAATGTAGAATACCAGATTGGAGCAGTATTATTACTGACATAATGAAGAAATTCTTTTGGTGGCGCTAATCCATATGAATCAAAATAGATAATTCCAAGTGCATCAATTGCATACGCTACCTATTGGGTACCTGGTCAAGAGTTTTTATCGAGATTAATAATACCTGTTTCAGTATTGTTCGGTTGTTTTGGTAATTGATCGTGCATAAAAACACCTCTAAAGTTTTTTATTTTTAGTTATTTAGCAGCATCGAGTAAATCAAAATTAGACATAGGCGAGATCAGTAAACTGTCCCTGGAAGTCTTAGACCTTTTCCGTACCATGAAGGCGGAGTCCTTGGTAATCTGAGGACTTTTCTCTTTATTAGATGTTCGTTTTATTCCATGTCCGGTTGCTTTCCTTAATGCCATTCCAGCAGAAATTCCAACAGCGCTTAATGCAGCTGCTTTTGCAACCGCTGGGGCTGCAGCAGCTATTAATGCTGGTATAGCTGCGAGAAGTGGAAACATACCAACCGTTTTAAAAGTATCTTTGATAGCGCCTGCATTAAGATTAAGTTTGACGCCTTTATTTGATTTTTTGCTGTTTTTTCTGTTTCTTTTTCAACGATACTTTTATTCCACAGTTGTTGCTGATTGCAGTCCTTTGACCTGACCTGGAGTCAGGGTAACATTAGCGTGATTGTATGACATTTATGATATTCATAAATGATCTAATTATGTGTTACATATCTTCTACTAGGACATAAAAGACTCTCATTTGTCCACCAGCACCTTCAAGTAACATTAATTTATCGCTGAGTATAACAGCAATTGCTCTATAATTAGGAATTAATGGAGCTGGTGCTACTGGCAGTGTTACACGAGCTCGAAAATCTATATCAACTACTGATTGGTTAAATCAAAATGTTCTAGTGAAAAGTAATAAATCGGATAGAGCGTTGTAAAATCTAGCTGAGATATTGGTAAACCAGTATCAAAGTTTTGATCACACCCCATGAATGTCATAGGACGATGATATGCACGTTCTACATGATTTTGATCGAAATCTAACAAAATATCCTCGAATGGTTCTTGATGTCCATTTATTCTTAATGAAACCTCAGAAACACTGAGTTTATCAAATATCATCATACTATGCGTTTAAGAATTTCCTCGTGCAGTATCTTGAAGCACAATAAATATGTTTCATGGTGCAGAAACACCTTGCTGAGAGACTATCTGCCATGTAAAAAAAAAAAAAAACATTAATTGCACTTTGGATAGAATATGTGGTCATCGTTAACCATGATAACATTGATTTACCACTTTGACTCATATAAGATAGTAACAGATCTTCATATATCGTTAGAGTCATCACAGGCATCCACATGAAAGTTTTTTTTAGTAATACTTTACCAGCATCAATACCAGGGAGTTGCCATATTGCATCATCGTCTGTTCTTTTTCGTACGAGTACAATTGTATGTTTGGCTCCGAAAATGACTTTTCTGACATTTCTACAGAATCCAAAGATATGTGACAGTGGAATTGCACATCAAAATACTCTTTTATTTCCTTTTTACATCGCTTGACGTGATCTAAATCCAAAGTTGAAATCGGGATCGATCTACATCAATAATCATACTTTGTACATCCGCTTCGGCGTTTCTGGCAAAATTTCTTGTTCGTCTAATTTTATGTTGGTGATATTTTTGGATAATTAGAAGTATCTTTTACAAACATCATTGATGAACCATCTGCACTTGAATAATCGTCACTATATCTTGCAAGACCAAGCATTGCTGTAGCAACGTCAACTTCGTTTTGAATTGATTCAATATTTTTTCCGTCAATCATGTAAGTAGCGCTATCAAACAACTACATAATACCATTAATAACAAAACCAACACTATCATTAGCGGCGTATTCAGTATTATCAGTTTTTAATATTTCACCATCAACTTCAATAAATGCTTCAGCTGGTAAGAAATATATACTTGTATCTTGAACCTGTAATTTAATTCGTCCACGATGATCTGGAATTCGGGTGTCATAAGAATAATACTGATCATCGCGCACGGTCTCATCTTTGAGAACTGGTGCGTCCATGTCAAATGCAGGATCACTTATACGTTTGAACATATTTGTTATAATTATTATCGTCTTAAACGAAGACCACTTCGAGAAGTGAGACCACATCCTGCTATGAGACTGGTGGTTATATTTTTCTCTTTTTCTGATAAGGGTATATCAGCCAACTCTGCTAGTTTTTGATTTGCGACTTGATTTATTGTTTTACTAATATTTGCAGGCATTAATTCAGTGCTAGGTAATTTTACTGGCTGAGGTCGGACCGCTTGAGGTCTGCGTATTAATTGTGTTAGTCTATCTTTAATCACCGAGAATGCTTTATTAGCAACATTGCCAACAGCACCTATACCTTTTTCACGAACAACATCAATAGCTTTCATACCTAGCTGCTTTGCAATTGGTATTGCTTTTGGAGCTATTCTTCTAAATAGACCCTGTACAATGTCACCTAACCCATCTCCATAGTAAACAATGAGCGATAACTATGCTCTGAATCTATGTTGAGCAATAGATAATTATTTCCCTTTGTGCACAAAGGTAACATATTGCCGATATTTGATACGGACAAAATATATAGTTTTTCAGACAATTATTACCTAATTAACTGTTATTCACAAACAATTAGGTATTAGTGAACAAAAAAGTGCAACAAGGAGATATACTGGTACATATATTTGTCTCTATAGTCAAAAATTTTAGTTAATTTAAGTATAGCCTTACTGACCTACACGCATTGATATTCAGGTCAAAAGTTATTTATATCTTCGTAATAATTTCCTAACGGACGATAACTCTAATAGAAAATATTCAGTGTGATTATGTGTGTAACATATTTTTTGCATTATATTTGAGAATTAAATTAAATTCATGCTACAATTATATAATAATTATAATTTTTATTCATTATCTACTGCTCGTACATAATTTCCCTGTGTATTCTCGTACATAAGTTACATATATATTAACTATTTGTACAGAAATATGTAAGACAAAATCATGGTCTAATGGGATAGCCGTGTGATTGTGGTGGCGCTCACCAGTTATTATGTACTTTTGAGAGAGTGATGTATGTAAGGTGAAGTTGTTAGCATTTTAAACATGCACAGTGCAGAGAATGTTGGCATACCTATATACTACTTTCATGTAATGTGGATGAAATTTCTTTGGATATTGTACTTTTGGAAATTTTAAATGATCTTGGGACACTGCTAACTAAAATGACTGCTCCCTTGTGCTCCAAAAATCAACCTAAATTTGTCTAAAGTACACTATTCTTGGCAGCTATTAAAATATGGAAAATGAATTTTGCCAAACTAGATAATACCAGCTTCTAAAAGTGCAATGACTGAATTACCAAATACATAAAATGTAAAAAAAAGTTATCGGCTCTTTTTTTTACAATTTACCTCTGAAGTTCGAGAAGTGAAAATGAGCAAGTAGAGCTAGCACGTTTTTGAAAGATGCACATCTGGAGTAAGGCCAAGCTGTATATTCTCTAACCCATATTACACCCATCAATCATACATCAAAATAAAGGGAATTAAAGGTTCTTTGAACAACACCTAAGATATACAAAGTCTCTTTAAAATAACCAGTATAACTAGTGAGGAAACCCAGGGAAACTCTTTTTCTTTAAAATTTTAACCCTTATGCTAAATACGAAACTGTAGAGCGCCACCTTAAAAACAAATATAAACATTTATGAAATTATTTTTCTTATTTTCATATTATTATGTATGATGTTCTGAGTAAAATGGTACATTAACAATGATTTTATTCATGAAAATAAGCTAATTATGCTTATTTTTGCTCTAGCATACATAATTTGATATGAGGCATGTTTGGGTGTGTAGTGACCTTCCTTATAGGGAAATTAGAAGTCTTAGAATATAGAAATAAAGTCAACTTAAATTGAAAAATGTTGCATTAAGTAAAAGAATTCCATAGTGAAAATGTTTTATTTCATTTATTTGCAATGAAATTAAAAAATAAATGATAACAAAGCAAATTTGCTTTCTTCCGTATCAAAGAATTAATTAATATTTACCCTTTGACCTTTGACCTTTATGAACCTCACCTGTTATATCCCTTTTATAACTGTAAAATTTATTGTTGACATCTCAGAAATAAATATGGCTAGTTTCATGTTCCTGTCTATCAGCATAACACTGGTTGCTATGTTGACAAAATGCAATGCGCATTTTTAAAATAGTTCAATTTTTATCATAAGGAGGGGGGCTCTACCGGTTGAAGAGACTC
>JAEAOA010001317.1:0-173876 GCA_016746295.1 Potamilus streckersoni
AAATATATTTTGAAGTTACTAGTGACGTAGACGCTTGCTACATTATTTAATATTGTAATTTGCATTTGTTTGAGTTTATTCAACATAGATCCTTATACATTTGCTCGCTTCTATATTTTCTTCAAAGTATTAACAGCTAGTTAGATATGCACAATCGAAATATAAAAACTGATTTTGTTGAATCGTATATCTCTTATAATTACTCTTGTAATTTATTACATAAGAACAAATAATTTCGAAGATCTTTTGTACACTAAGAATTTTGAGTGTTAAGAAAGCTAAACCTGTATCAAAATAAGTATATTCAAATTTAGTTAAACTCTACTAGTATTTGATCATTAGTTCATGGTTATTATTATCACTGAAATTAGTCTGCAGTTTTCATGCTACTGAGACTGGAACAGCGGTATGGACACTGGTTGAATGTCTGACAAAATTAAATGATGACTGTGATTTCTGTGATTATTCTAACTCCAGTCGATATACAGGCTCAAATATGGACACGTATTATAAGTGTTTTCTTTTTTTAGGTGTGTGCGTGTGCATACATTTATATTTTCTTTATAAAGTGTGCGCGTTTTCCAACGGATTCAATAACTAATAAAATCTAGTATGATTCTGAGTCGTTCTCTTATTTTTGTTGCGGCTGACATAATATGGAGATGTAAATCTGATATATATATATATATATATATATATATATATATATATATATATATATATATATATATATATATATATATATCGCAGTTTGTTCACTTTAAAATAATATAGTGATATTGATATTACAACATTTAAACATATCGCTTTATTTGATTCTCATTGTTCCAAATTAAGGCCATGAAACTCGTATTATTCTCTTTACATATTGGTTTCGATTGCAGGAAAAACTTCTCTTAACTCACGTGATGTAACTTTTTTTACTTTACTAACACTATGAACATTTTTCTCGCCATTTTTTGGAATTTACTGACCAAGGGGAATTGGAAAAAAGGTACGCCTTGTGATTTCTGTGATTATTCTAACTCCAGTCGATATGCAGGCTCAAATATGGACACTTATTATAAGTGTTTTCTTTTTTTAGGTGTGTGCGTGTGCATACATTTATATTTTCTTTATAAAGTGTGCGCGTTTTCCAACGGATGCAATAACTAATGAAATCTAGTATGATTCTGAGTCGTTCTCTTATTTTTGTTGCGGCTGACATAATATGGAGATGTAAATCTGATATATATATATATATATATATATATATATATATATATATATATATATATATATATATATATATATATATATATATATATCGCAGTTTGTTCACTTTAAAATAATATAGTGATATTGATATTACAACATTTAAACATATCGCTTTATTTGATTCTCATTGTTCCAAATTAAGGCCATGAAACTCGTATTATTCTCTTTACATATTGGTTTCGATTGCAGGAAAAACTTCTCTTAACTCACGTGATGTAACTTTTTTTACTTTACTAATACTATGAACATTTTTCTCGCCATTTTTTGGAATTTACTGACCAAGGGGAATTGGAAAAAAGGTACGCCTTGCGAATATGGTGGATTTACCCTTATATCACGCTATCAAAATGGCGTACAAATCCAAGACAAGAACAACAGCAACAAGTAAAATTAAAGGTAGTGAATACCTCATAGCGGATGTTGGTGAATGGGTGATTTCTGAACCTTTAACATGGAGTCTCCACCCTATATACAAGGGTGATATAATATCAACTTATAGAAGTAAATAAACTCAGCTCTAATCACAGAATAATGAGCACATAAACCTGTTTCACTATATATGTGATGCAATTCTGACTCCAAATTAATTTTTTGTTGTCTTATGTCTTCTACTGTTCCAAATGCAATAATTCAAATATCCGGTCACAAATACATTACAGTTAATATGGGAATTTCTGGATCCAATAAATTCCCCTTTTTCTTTGAAAATTCCGCAAAAAGGGTTTCGGTTTTAAAAAGGAAATAAAAAAACGGTAAAAAATCCCCCCAAATTTTTTAATAATTGGATTTTAAAATAAAAATTAATTTTAATAAAATATATAAATATTATTAATTATAAAGGCCCCAAACTTTTTTGGGGGAAAACAAAACCCTCTAACGGATGGGAACCCCAAACCAAAGGGGTCCGCTTTAGGGTTAATTAAAATAAGGGGCAAAAAGGGAAGAGAAATTTTGGGAAAACTTTTTTTAAAGGGCCAAACCTTTTTCCCCCCTTTAAAAATTTGGAGTTTTTAAAACCAAAAAAAAAAAACCCCTTTTTTCCGGACAAACAAAATAAAAACAAAAAACCGTTTTAAACCCCAAAACCCTATTTTCCCCCAATGTGTTAAAAACCTTTTAAAACACCAATTGTGGACTGGGGTTGGGGAAAACTAAAACGTTGTAAAATTTCCCCTAAAAGGGTTAAACCCGGGCAAACATTTTTTTTTGGGCTTAAAAAAAAAGGGGTTTTTTGGGGGGAATTAAAGGGGGGGATCCGGTTTTCCAAAAAAAATTGGGATAAAAATTTTGGAAAAATTTTATAATTTATAGGATATTTTATTTTTATTTTCCCCTTTTTTAACCGTTGGTTTTAAAATTTCTAAACCGGCCCCGTTCCAGTTTAAAATTCCTTTTTTTCCCCTGGTTTCCGGAACCCCAAAAGGCGTTTTGGGCCATAGCAAAAAGTATTAAAACCAACTGAAAATTGGCCGGGGAAAAAAAATTAAAATTTTCCTTGGGACCGGGCTTCCCTGACGGGCTTTTTCATCCAAAAAAAGGTCAAAAAGGGGGGGGTTTTACCTTTGTTGTTTTTTTCAGTTTTAAAAAAACTAAAAACCCAAAAAAGGATTTAAACTTTGTTTGAGGATAAAATAACTTCCCCCTTTTTTGCAGTTTTGTTTTGGACCCATTTTGTTTTTTTTTTATCGGCTATTGCCAACCCCAAACAGCTGGGGGTTTCCGAAACCGGGAAAGGAAAAGGAAATCATTTGGATACGCCGCCTTAGAACATTAAAAACCAAGCGGTTAAACCCAAAGAAGACGAAAATAAAAAAATAGGGCACTAGTAGAATTTAACTTTTTTTTAATCTTTTTAAACCCTTCAATTTTTACTATAAGAAAAACCCGGTATAGAAAAAAATTACCCCGGGTTTAAAGGGTTTAAACATATGTCCCCAAAAATTAAAAATAGAGGGCGCTTTGGTTGTAGACTTTTGGGGAAATTTAAAACTTTTTTCTTTTCCGCAACTAGTCTACAAAAGCTGGTTGTATTTTTATTTTTAAAACACATGTGAAGATAGAAATGTAGAGGTTTAAAACGCAACGTTTTTGTGTTTTTTTGTTTGTCAAAAAACTATGTTTTGTATTTCCCTTTTAAAAAAAGACTTTTAAAGAGTGGGGAAAGCGATTAGGTTTTTAGTTCTATTTTCGTACGGGTTTCGTCGTCTTTTTTATTGATCTTTTTTAAATTTAATCCCGAAGATTTAATCCCTTGGTGGACCCAGTACGCTTGAGGGGTTTTTGGGTTATTCCCCAATTTTGTGTATTCTTAATATTACCCTCGTATGGTCGATTTTCCCTTTGGTGTGATCTAACACCCTTTTCTGTCTTGTATTTATGTAGTGTTACTGAAATTCCTTTCCCATTTTTTCCCTTTTATATTTAAATTGTTGCCGAATCTCTTAGAATGGAGACGATTTTCTCCCAAATACAGAAAACTTTCCCAAACTTTACGCAATGAATTAAAATGTTTTAAAATTCCCAAAAGCATCTTTTCCCACTTTCTTGCATCATTTCCTCGAAACAAATACAGTCCAAAAGGGGTCTTCAAATTCATGTAAAACCCCAAAAAATTTTTATTGGCAAGATTTAAAAACAGATTCAAAAAAAGAGGGAAATTAAAAAACTCACGACGCTTCCATGAAACTCACCCCCCTCCCTTTGTAAAAACTTTTTTAAATTCATCAATATCTACCCAAATCAGCAACCTTTTAAAAGAACAAAAATTTCAGTAAATTCCGTTCAACGAAGAAAAATTAAAACTTTTTACAAAAATTTAAAAATAAAGATAAAAAAAAAGGACTCTTTTTCAAAAATTTACAAAGTCAGGAGAGAAAAATTTAAAAATCATGATTACAACCCAATGGGTTGTGAAGAAACTTCAATTGACGAAATTTTTCCCCAAAACAACCGTAAGAAAAAAATTCCCCCGAAAAAGGAAAAAATCGCAAGCCCCTCGGAAAACAAAAAAACAAATTGCAACTGTTACTAACACAGTAGTCAACATCCCCAATTTTAAACTTATGATGCAAAAATTTAAAATGTTATCAAAAATTTTTGAGTTTCTGTCCCGTCCAAAAAAACATCCGACGGGGGAAAGTTAAAGAATGACCCCAAAGAATTCTCCCCCCGACCTGGGGAATAAAACCCCTTTTTTCCCCTTGCAACCACCAAGCAAATCAAAGGAAAATAAAAAGCTGCGACCAACCCAATTTAAAAAGAAAAGAACGGGAAACCCCCCCAAAAAAAGTTAAATTTCCCAAATCGGGAAAGGGCCTTTATCAACTTTTGGGTTTGAAAAAAAAAAAAATATTTCCAGACTTTATAAACCCATATAAAAAATATTCAAATTTTGGGCAAAAAAAAGAAAAACAAAATTGCCCTTGACTCACTAAAAAAAGCAGAACCAGACTAATTTTAAGCCTGAAATTTAAGGGGTTCCCTTTTGGGTGGGTTATGAATGGGAAGACTACTTTAGTGAACCCAGTAGCCCAACAAAGTGAGCTAGTTCTCCCAAAAAAAACGGGAACCATGTTTCCCCAACGCTGGAATATGCAAAAACCCATCACTAATGTTTTGACGAGGCTTTCCCAAAGCGGAAAATAAAACAGAAAACCAAAAAACTTTTTTAGCCAAAAAACCCAGGCAGGTAGATTTTATCTTTTACCCAAAATCCCCCAAAAAAAAACCCTGGCAGACCTATAATTCAGGTAACGGGCCCCCCACAAAAAGGGGTTTTCCCGAATTTTTAGATCTTTTTTTGAGCCCACATTCCACAAATTCCCAAATTTATCTTAAAAGACCCCAAGATTATCTAAAAAAAAAAAGGCAAAGCTAGTGAACCATTACGGGCCCGTTACATTACTTGCTTCCTTGACGTACTTTTGTACACCAAACATACCGCACAACAAGGGGTTAAAAGGCCCATGCAGCGAAGATGGGAAAAAAAGAACTTTTAAACAATCCCCCCACACATTTTTCTTTTTCCAACTCCTGGGGCTTGCCCAAAAATCAACAACTTTAAATTTTAAATAAAGAAAACTACCTACAATCAATGGAATTTCCAAGGGTACAAAAAGGGCCCCTTTGGGTTTTTCTTTTTAGGGGAAAAAATTGGGGGAAAAAGTCTTAGCATGGGTTTTAAAGGCTTCACCATCCAGGGGTACGCTTTTTGAGGGATTTAAAAATTGAAGGGGGGCGGTATGGAAAAAAAAAAGGGCCCTGGAGGATTCATTTCAAAGGCAAACAACTTCCATCCTTCAATAAAATTAAACGGCAAAAATTTTTCCAACTAAAAACCATTTTTTCCTGGAAACAAAAACCCGGGCGGGGGGAAAAAAAATTTTACCCCACAGAAAATTTTACTCAAAACCAAAACCGGAAAAACCCAGTTTTTTTCCCCAAACCAGCTGTCTTCCAAAAAAACCCCCTTTAAGAAAAACCATATACCGGGCACTGAGGATAGCAGAATTTCCCCGACGTTTGAAAGATTCAAAAAAAAGGTTTCGGGAAAAAGTGGCAAAAAATTTTTAATTTCCCCGAGGTTTACGAAAAAAGACCTGATTGCGGAGGCAACCCAAAGGGCCAAAAAAAACAAACCGTGGGGAATCTAAAGTTTTTGGGACAAAAAAGAAAAGGTTGATGGGAAATACCATTTTTCCCGACCCATCACCCAGACAATCCCAAAAATAGGTTTAAAAACATCCAAACCACTGGCCCCCCGTTTCAAAAAGTCGACAAAACTAAAACCCAATTTCTTTCCCAACAACCCGGGAGTAGTTACCGGAGACCAAAAAACCTAAAGGACATCCTAGTCAGGGCCAAGCTAACAACAATCGCTTTGTCAAAACCCAAACCCAGTCAATCTGGACCCGGGGGCGGGTTTAAAAAATGAAAACCTTTTTAACATATGATAGGACCAAGACATTCACTTGCACAGTGCT
This sequence comes from Potamilus streckersoni, assembly GCA_016746295.1. Lineage (NCBI taxonomy): Eukaryota > Metazoa > Mollusca > Bivalvia > Unionida > Unionidae > Potamilus > Potamilus streckersoni. The sequence continues at coordinate 6,240 of JAEAOA010001317.1, forward strand.
AAATAAAAAAATAAACAAAATGGGCCAACAAAACGTGCAAAACAGAGAATGTGAATTTATCTCATCAAAATGTAAGATCTGTGGCCTTCGTACGTGGGAGGGAAATGAAAAGTACACATAAGGTTTAAAACCCTTTATGATCTGTTTTGGGTGACAAAAAAAACTGTACAGAAGCCCCCGGGCGCAGGGAAAATTCCCCTCCCCGGGGGAAAACTTTCAATGATATAATAAATTATCGCTTTTGCCAAACCCCAAACCCCAGGGAGGTTTCCCAAACCCGGAAAAGGAAAAAGGGAAAATATGGGGTACCCCCCTTTGAACAAATTTTAAAAAAGCGGTCTTAAAAACCAAAAAAAGACTAGGGAAAAAGAAAACTATGCACTAGTAGAATTTTAAAATTTTTTTAAAAACTTTTTTCCTTCAATTTTTCTATAAGAATAACCGGATAGAAAACCCAAAAATCCGGGGGATAATCTGCGTTACATATTTTACACAAAAAAAAAAAATAGATGTGCTTTGGCTTGTAGACCCTTTTGGGGTTTTTTTTAAGGTTTTTTGTTTCCGCAATAGTCTAACAAACTGGGTTTTAAATTTTAGTTTAAAAACATGTGAAGATAGGAAAAGTAGAGGTTTTTCAAAAGCAACTTTTTTTGTTTATTTTTTTGTCGTAAATTTTGTTTTGTATTTGCCTTTGAAAAAAACTCATTAAGAGCCCAAAACGCTTAGGGGTAGTTAGGTTTCTAGTTTCGTACTGTTCGTCGTCAGTTTTTGCATTATTTTAATTAATTAAATTATAAATTTTAAAAATAAATTTTTTTTTTTGTTTTATTGAAAATATTTTGTAAAAAAATTCCCTTTATAAATTTCCTACCTCGTTTTTTGGAAAAACGAAAATTAAAAAATTTTGGGTTTTTGGGGTTTTTAAAATTTTTCTTTTTTAAAATTTTAGGTTACGAAATTTTTGTTTTTTCTTTTATTTTTAAATTTTCCCGGTATTATTTTTTAAAAATTTTACAATGTAAAAAAAAATTAAAAAGAAAAACTTTAAAAAACTTTCGGGTGAAAAAGCCTTTTTTTCCCCAAAGGGTTATTTCCTTTTTTTTTCTTCTTTTTCCTTTTTTCAAAAAAGTTTTAATCTAAAAGGTTCTTCCCCCTTTTTTTTGGGGAACCCCTTTTTTGGAAGGTTTTTAAAAGATTAACCCAAAAAAATTTGGAAAAAATTTTTTTCCCCCACGCTTCCATAAATTTAACAGGGTTTTTTTTTTTAAAACGTTTTTCAATCTAAGGGGCCCAAAACGAACCCTTGAAAGAATAAATTTTATTTTCAATTTTTCCCCCTTTTTAAAGAAAGAACAATTGAAAAGTTTTTCCCCCAAATTAAAGAAAGATTTAAAAAGGGTTCTTCTTCGAAAAAGATTTAAAAGTTTTTAGGAGTTTGGAGGAAAAATTTTTTGAAGGTTTCCATTATTTTTCAACTTTTGGGGGGGGGTTTGGTGAAAAGGAAACTTCAATTTTGAGGAACCTTTTTTTTTCCAACATTCCCAACGGGGAAAAGGAAAAATGCCCCAAAAGGAAAGAAAGAAGGGCCTTTTGTCAAACATAATTTTAACTTTTGTTCTTAAAGGAAGTTTTTTATTTAATTTTGGGGAAATTTTTGAGGAGAAATTTTTGGGTTTCGAAAGGTTTGAGTTTTTTTTCCCCGGGGGGCCAAAAAAAATTTTTAACCGGGAAGGAAAGGGAAGTTGTTTTCCAAGAAGAATTTTTTTTCCCCGGACTAAATTAAATTCCCATTTTGCCTTTTAAAACCCCCGGCCCAAAATTCAAAAGGGAAAATTTTAAACTTTCGGCCCCCACTTTTAGGGGAAAGAAAAAAGGGGGTTTTTTGGGCCCCCCAAAAAAGGGGGGGGTTTTTTTTCCGGTTTTTAAGCCTTTTTTTCCCCTTTTTTTTTGAAAAAAAGGGGGAATTTTTTTCCAAGGGAATATAAACAATACTAACCAAAAGATTTAAATTTTTAGTCACTGTGCTAGGGAATGTCTTTGTCTCTATCATAGGTTGACAAGTTTTGCATCTTTTATTTCCACAGGGGCCAGATTGACTAGGTTGGTTTTGACGAGTGATTGGCGTTAACTTCGACCTGACTAGGATGTTCTTGAGGTTGTTTTAGTTTACGGTAGGCTACTACATGTTTGTTAGATTGGCCAGTGTTTCGCGATTATTTTACATACTTTGGGGTCGTCTGGATGATAAATTGTATCATATCAACCTTTTGCTTCTTTCCATTTTTAAGTAGGTCATCGCGATTTGTTTGTTTAGCACTGTGGATTGCATTCCGCAATCGGGTCTTTGTCATAACCTTGGTAAATTAAATGCTTATACAGCTTATCAGAACTTTTATGAATGCTTCTTCGTCGGAGATAATTATATGTATCTTCTGTGCCTTGATATATGGAATGTTCCTAATGTAGTGTTTTGGATGACAGTTGGTTTGGAGGAGATACTAGTGCTTGTCGGTTGGTTTCGATTAGATGTCTTGATGTAGTTTGCTTTTGACCAGTCTGGTTGGTGTGTCCAGGAAAACATGGCTTGAGTTAGAGATTTCTGCCGTGAATTTTATTGAAGGATGAAAGTTGTTTGCCTTTAATATGAAGTCATCCTGACTTTTTCTTCCATGTTGCCACTTCATTTCTATATCATTGATAAAGGTTACCCACTGGTATGGTGTACGCTCTACCGATGCTAAGAGCTGACTCTCCAGTTTGTCCATAAAATAGCATACGAAGGGGCCATTTTAGTAACTATTGCGGCTCCACTGATTTGGAGGTAGTTTTCGTCATTAAATTCAAAGTTGTTGAGTTTTAGGACAAGCTCCCGGACTAGGATGTGTGTGGGTTTTGTTTGTAGTTCTTGTTTTCCATGCTTCTCTACACGCCTACATCCATTCTTTGTGTTTGTAAAATACTAAAGGGTTGTTTCTACTTGAATTAAACCATATATTTCTAGGTAAATACAAATATTTCTCAGTATCTGCAACAAGTCTATATATGCTGGTTGAGACATAATGCACCTACAGGTTTATTTCATAGTAGAAACAATCATGTAGAGTTTTACAAACACAACCTTTCTTATGTTTTACTTGTTTGTTTGTCTATGTTTTGAATATGACTTTAAAAAAGACCCCTTAAGAGTCGAAAGCGCTCAGACTAGTTAGATACAAGGTTTGCCCTGTTAGTCTTCAATTCATAGCATCAATCTCAATCAATCCCTGACACACGAGGTCCCTTGCTGGATCCAGTGCGTTTGAAAGGGCTGTTATTTGCTTATTTGCCGTATGATTTATATTCTTTACACACACACACACACACACACACACACACACACACACACACATACACACACACACATATATATAAGGTTGGGCAAATAATAATATACAATCATATAGGCCTATATCTCTAACTGAGAACACGTGTAAGAAAATGGAAACAATATTTAATAACCGACTTAAATTCTTTCTAAAAAGTAAGGGACTAATAGTCAACAAGCAGAGCGGATTTCGCAACAAAGGAAGCATGATTGACCAAATAGATTCAAATTCGTCATTGAACCAACATTTGGAGAAGAAACTTAAAACGTGTACGTTACAGCCATCTTTCTATTTTGAGAGAGATCATATCAGCTGATGTGGACGAGAAGGCTGAATTTGCCTTTTTAAAAAAAATAAAATAAAACTTAGAATAACTGGCAATATACACAAATTAATACAAAACCTCCTCGTTGATAGAAAAATACAAGTCCGCAGTGGACAAGATAACTCCGAACAATTAACGTTAGATAATGGCACACCACAAAAAGCTGTACTAAGTCTAACACTACTTAACATCATAATAAACAATCTAGAAAAAATAACTATTGACCAAAAACATCTCGACATATCCCAATTCGCATTTAATTGTGGCATATGGAAAGCTAGGAAGAACACAAGCATATATAAACAAAACATCTACAGAAAGGGCTAAATGCGATAAGAATTAAGCAGATAAATAGGGACTTTTATTGGCACAGCAAAAACCAATTTGCATAGTCTTCAAACCAGGAGGCAGGTACCATCTGCCCACACCAAAATTATCTCTCAATTGACTAATATACAGTTTCAAAAACAAACTTGCTCTGATGACATGAGAATAGTGGTTAATCGCATAAATTAAATAGCACGTAAACGCAAGTCAACCAAAGATTCTTGTATACCAATAGGCCATAAACGACTAATATTCCATGAATGAATGAATGATGGGTTGGGATGAGATTTTAGTGACGTTGCTGAAAGCAATATCGCGAATGAGACGTTTATTAATACTGTAAGTGAATGATTAATGAAATAAAAAAAAAAACAAACCAAGAAACAATGTAAATTAAATATACATAGCAGGTTTATCATCCACAAGAAGGATTTATACATATATATAAAAATAAGTTAAATGGCTAATTTGTTAGCATCAAGTATTGAAATATAATGCTATTCCTCTAAAACACATAGGCTAACTTGCTGACCATCGTTTATGCATTCTCTCCTTTTATGTTCTTCATGTTATAGGTCATGTAAGTATATTGGTTCGTTTACATTCTGTACAGGGTAAATAGGAGGTTCATCAATGTGTCAGAGAAATAGTCCATGGGTGTAAAAATGACAAGGTATATAAAGAATAATAATGACGTCGATAAGGTCCATATTATATGATAATTTTAATTAAATGAGTTGTATTACTTCTCCGCTATGGTGGACGGCTAAATATGTTTTGTCGTATAAAATTTCAACACATTTCAGCGTTGTAAGAAAAACCTAAACTATATACTATCTGTAATTTTGTATTCCTTTATAGATTTGTTACATTTACTGGTTATTTGTTTATTAAGGGGAGTCGGTGTTGGGAAGATATTTCGCAGCCCTAGTAATTAACCAGTTTTTAGGAGCAACTGTCATAATGAATGATATTTTAGATACACGTGTTTAGTAATTTTAGATAGGAAAAAATCATTGCATTAGGCATTATGGTCGTGTTTTGTATAGCATGGAATGAAGTTTTGTATACCATTCCCTTATGTACCAAGATTCGTCTCTAGAAGGCTTACTATTACGTCATACAAGTGTGAAACAAGAGAAAACCTATGCAAGTGTGAGATTAGAGTTTCACGATGTGTGATCATTAGGTGTATGAAAAAAAGTATTTGTAGTGTTTGCGCGTTGAAAAGCCTTTCAAGTGATATCTACTGCTGTCTTGAGGTCCTAAGAGATAGGGTAATACTTGGATTATCAAGCCGCGCTCACACAGGTGATTGATTCGCTAGGAATGAGACCCGTATCTTGTAGCATTATCTTATGTCCGCTACTGTCTTATTAAATTATTTCTAAGTTCTTAAAACATATATAATAACCGAAGAATTACTGAGTAAATAGCTGATATATCTTTATACAAGCAATATTTAATTGCAATTCTACAATACTGAGCAAAACAATATGAAAAGAAAAGAAACATAAAAGGACACTTTGGGTGAAGACAACAGAGACGACAACACAGACACCATCAAATTAACGTAGCAACAGACAAATATAAGCATACGGCCGTAATCAAAGTGACAAAATTCACTGAAAATGGCATTCCATTTTCGTTTGTCAGGAACGCCTTTGCCGGTCACTATGGATGATCACATAATGAGTAGATAGCCTATGACCCAATTCAAACCAATCATCTACAACAGTACGTATGAATAATTTTATTTCAGAACATTTCTATTTATATCTATTAAATGGATAAAAAGACTAAAGTTGTCAAATTAAACCCTGATTGATATCATTGTTGTCCAAAATAAGAAAGCGATCTTGTCACCTCTGTGAAAAAGTTTTGTCATTACTGAAGTCATTTAGCATTCATAGCGATGTCAATGACGTCATATGAATAATGATTTTTTTTGCTTTTTGACCACAATTTTATATGTGTGTGGAAGATTTCAAGATTACGTCGTACACATTAATACAGTTGTAAACCAGTTTGTACGGTACGTAACAAAACAATACATGAGCCGCGGTGGCTCAGTGGTTAGCGCGTCAGACTCACGACCGAAGGGTGCAGGTTCGATTACTATCATTGGACCAACCTATCATTGGGTAAGGCACTTTACTCCAATTGATTCGGTGCTAAATAACCTAATTAGATTATTGTGTTGCCGTATAGCAGCACTCCTCATCCCCAAAAGCCCAATAAAACAAAACAATAAAATACAATAGGTGTCAAATTGAAAGAGTCTGTGGATAGCATGTTATGCAATAAGGTCTGTGTGCAACGTTCCCTCTAATATTTATGTATTTGCTACCAAAACTTGTATGCGGAATTTTAAAAATGCTCTGTGGCTGCGTCCGCGCATCTTAGAGGGAACATTGTGTGCATGTGTGCGTAAGGGAGTATATATATATATATATATATATATATATATATATATATATATATATATATATATATATATATATATATATATATATATATATATATATATTAGTATGTAATATTAGCAGCACTTACAGTAAATTTCGTAGTCATAGCAATAAGAACAGTATTAGTGGTAGTACTAGTGGTAATTAAATTTGTAACTATAGATGAAGTTGTTGTAGTATTATCATTTCTAGTAGTGGTAGTACTAGAAGTAATATATTTAACAGTAGTAATTGCTATAGTCGTAGCTGTCCTTGAGGTTTTGCAATCAAGGCCTTTATTTATAGACTGAGAGACATTTTAATGACAAGGACATTTCAGGATCCCATATTTAACACGTACTTAGATATGAATAGGAACTCCATTTTTATCAACTTTCCTCATATATTTCGAACATATTATGCAATTGCAGTTTAAAAATGAAACGCTGATCACATAAGGCCAGATGCAACAAACAATTTCCGTAACATAAATATCCCCAAATCTTTCTAACAATAACATCCCGAAATGTGTATCACATAAATACCCACAAATCTTTATAATATAAATATAGTAGTAGAGAAAATGCTCATTCTATCTCAAAGACCCCGTCACTCCCTCCAAACAAAGATAAATTATCTTCTCGGAGAACCTAAAATCCCCCCCCCCAATAACTTTCCAAAAATGAAGAGGCTGGTTCCAGCTCAAATATAATTCGAGACTTTTAACCACCTCCAAACAAATATAAATTACCATCTCAGAGACCCTAAAATAGCCACCCCAAAATTACTTTCAAAAATGAAAAGGTTAATTCTAGATCGGATATGAATTATCCTCTCGGAGAACCCTAGTTGTTGAAGATAGGGCAATTTACAGAATAAGTCAATCCCATGATGTTCTAGATCAGTCAGAAGATAATAAATTCCCAGAATAAATCAATCACGTGATTTTGGTCATTGATTGATGATGAAGATTGATTCATGATTTGTGATTGACCTTCGAAGAGGACAGAGTGGATTCTTGGAGTTCTCGAAGAACAAAGAAGACTAAAAACAAAGAAGAAGAACAAAAGAAGAAGAAAGAAGAACAAAGAACCAGGATTTTATTTACTATTATATTACAAAATAGTAAAAGCGGATTTAGATACAAAGAAGGAAAAGAAGAAAGAAGAAAGAAGATTGTTGCAGACACAGTATTTACCAAAATACTGTGCCCCCAATATTGTTTTCACAACAGTGGGGAAGTGAAAAGATTGTCAATATCAATTTGTCATGCATTGGGAACAATTTTGGCTATTCTGAGCCCTCATTGGGAATACAACTTAACGTGGGGCCCTTAAAGGAATGATTGGTTCTAAATAATTTTCCAAACAACCCCAACTACCTAAGTAAGATCTCAAACTTGCAAAGTGTACATGATACCCACCAAATTCGACATACTTTTCGGAAAAACAAAAGTACGCACAGTGGATCAAAAGCAAACAAAATCTAAACATGATAGGAAATTTCACAACTCAGGTATATTTGAAACGTATGTGGCTTCCACATGTTTGGCAGGTAGTTAGGGACCCCACCCCCTCTAGACAACGGGAAACACCTGATCATATTTTCCCTACAACGTTTTACTTGTGGCTGGCTTGGATGTTCATGGCATCCTTCCATGGGCATGGTCACTGAAACTGCAAGGAGTTGAAGGACTGATGAAAGAAACTTCAACATGGAGGGAAAGCGCCCCGGGCCACAAACTTCCACACAAAGAGAAAAGATTATAGCTTTCATTTGCCTTCTAGTGCGGATGTGGGCCTGGGGTAGAGACTGGCTATATATATATATATATATATATATATATATATATATATATATATATATATATATATATATATATATATATATATATATATATATATATATACAGTTATCAGAACATGTTACGTAAAGGAAAATATAATCTATTGTAATTAAAATGCTTTGAACTTGTTTTATCTGTGTTGGCATGTAAGGACATGCATTTATCTTTCATGAATATATAATTTATGTTGTGAAACTTATTTTCTGTTATTACAGAGAGTTTGTGCATACCTTATACAGATTTCCAGAATTCCAGCCTTTATTGTGATGAACTGTTATGCGGAATGCCATTTCGCCTAATATTACTTCTCAATATAAATGCCTCTGTTTCAGAAACCTCCAATAAATATTATAGTTAGCAAGACCCGTTGTTATCTACCCATTTATCAAATGCTCCAATTATTGTTGTTTTCATTATAGTTATTTTAACTACGTCATTAACGATTCTAATATTGGAAGCGAGGTGATATCGATCGTCTAGATAATAGACACGAATAGACACATAAGCTTTAATCTGAATAAAGATTGCAATGTTAACTTTATTTTCCTCCGATTCAAAACATTAAGCTTTAGTTTTATCTCCAAGATGTCGTTTAATTCAGCATAAATATATAAGCTGCCATTGCGCATGAATTTGTGAAAATGTTCGTGGATATTTTTGTAAATTGTTTGTTTTTCTGTGTATTTCTCTATAAGGATGAGCGGTATTTATCATGACCAAAACATTACATTCTCCCCATACACTTTAATTTGCATTAAGAATGTTCATGTTGTCTCTTACTTTGTTTATCTGCTCCCTCCAAGCAATTTAAAACTTTGGAATCATGCATTTGAATATGTAGCTATAATGATTAAATTTTCACTCACCGTATTTGATTTTATATTTCTTTCATTTTTCTGTTTTTAATATTTGGGACCTTTTACACGTAGAATGTCTTAGTAAAATCTTCATAGCACAATTACAAAGACAGCGTTTGAGTTAAGTAAATAAGGTTTTGCAGAATGTTTATAGACATATGTAGGAAACGTTCTTAGAACGTCTAGATAATTTTTAATGTTTGTTTCTCTTGAATTATCTTTGCACATGATGGACTTTGTAGTATAAAACTTGTCAGTGCGAACATATAAACTAATTCGTCTAGGTAAAGGAAATATATCTGACCCAAACAGCGTGTTATGCACGTCCTCTTGAAATATCTTCAAATGAAGATAATAATATTATTGTAGATTATAATTTGGAAGAAATTTACAAATTATACTGTGGAATATGCAAAAATTGTACTACCACAAATTATTCAAATATGTTATCCCTGATGGTCGGCTGTTAGTACACCATATTAGAAAATAGTGTCACGTCTGGGTTTTAATTCAACAAATTAAAACAAAGAAAACTTTCACTATAATAAGATATTACGCTACAAACAGTCCATTAGACTTACAGGGTAAATGAGTATGTAAAAGGGCAAATCTGATAATATAGACAGGAAAAATAATAGAAGACAGGAGAACATTTTATTATACTTGAATTATAAGAGGAGGACATCAAAAAACATTTTATTATACTTGAATTATAAAAGGGAGACATCAAAAAACATTTTAATATACTTAGATTATATTGGATTATATAAGGGAGACATCAAAGACCAATATTATTATACTTGAATTATAAAAGGGAGACATCAAAAAACATTTTATTATACTTAGATTATATTGGATTATATAAGGGAGACATCAAAGACCAATATTATTATACTTGAATTATAAAAGGGAGACATCAAAAACCAATACTATGCATAAATGCACATCATTCGTAGGCAAAAATACGTTAACAACTCAGACCCATATTAGGTTTTAATTGATTATGAATCAGTTTAAAAAACACGCAAATAATAATGTAAAGGTCAACAAAGCAGATCAATCACAAATCTAGTATTCTTATGGAATTTTTATTTTAAAAAATCGGTTTCCATTTCATTTCGTCAGATATTCAGCCAGTTTCTATAACCGGCCCCCCAATTTCAGTTGTATGAAAAAATAATAGAAGTGAAATAATAATCAAATGCATGCAAAGTAACCAAATATTGATACAGTAATTTCGATACAGTTTTAACACTTTGTAAGGTTTTAATTTTCTTCGTACACTTTACAAGTACATTCGGTCATCTTTAGGTAGATTACATAAGCAACAGATAAACCTTACTTTTATTTTACAACAAAAACAAGGCTTATAGAACGATTGTTTACAACTAGCGAGCTCATACAACCAATGTAGATTCTTTTAATATTTTGACATTGATATAGAAACTATCGAATGCACTAAGAGCTATATAAAACAGTTTGCAATACTTAGACATTAGCAAAGTACAGCTCTAAATACTGTACCGGGTTTCGAAGGCAACAATACAATGGAATTAGTATTGTTGTCTTATGCATCTCATTTTCACCAACGTACTGTGACTTTTATCGCTCCCCAAAAGAGTGATACTGTAACACTACCTCTTTTCTGTCTTCCATGCAGTAGGCTTGCACAATCTGAATGATAAAAAATAAAGACCATGCAGCGGTTAATATATGTTTGTGAAGAAATACAACAATACAATTCGAGTGAAATATAGATTGTCACAGAGAGAGAGAGAGAGAGAGAGAGAGAGAGAGAGAGAGAGAGAGAGAGAGAGAGAGAGAGAGAGAGAGAGAGAGAGAGAGAGAGAGAGAGAGAGAGAGAGAGAGAGAGAGAGAGAGAGTAATTATTTTAATAAACTAAATTAGCACAACACTTTAAACCACTCAATAATAAAATTTGTCATTTGGGATATTCTCTTTCTTAACATTTGTACCGGGCACCGGTTGTTCGTTAATCTGGAACAACTCGCTCATCAATTTATCTATCTCTCCAACTCTGATCTAATATTGTTTAATTTCCTGAGGCGTTTTCTTAGAGAAGTCTGAAAATTTTATAGATTCTTAAATATTTCTAGTTCAGTCACAAAAATATTTCTATACTAAATCAAAAGGATCCTTTTACCGAGCGTATTAAATCCTGGCGTGACTTCTGATAGAAGTCATTTGTTTTTCCCTTTTTTCAAGGACGTTTCAACAACAATCGTTATCTACTGGAAATTCCAACGCGCCCAGACTATTAATAATTTTTCTCTAATCAATGCATGACGAAAAATATCACAACTACAAATTTGAATCACAAGTTCACAATTGCATGCCAGCCTCAAAACTGCATGGTGTCTCCTTCCTTTTTCGTAAAGTAGGCCAGTACTTCACGCCGTAAATCCTTAGGTCAGTCAAATTGATTATAAGCCTTATTTCGCCTTGTAGCTCTGCACCATATCTACCATCATAGCAACAATTAAAGGCATCTCAATATACTGGAACAATCTTTATTCAATAATTCCATCGTACAAATCATCAGTCCACACGGAGATAAAAAATCAAACAATACAATTCGATTTTAATAGGAACTACTTGGATAAAGGCCCACTCTTGTGGCTCTGACCCAAACTCACTACGAAACTAAACTATGCCATCATGAAATCTCGTTAGCACTGCATTCTATGACGTTTGCTCATAGCAACTGGCTAATTACTCGGGCTGAGGAAAATTTCTCTATCACTGGCTTCCGATAATCAATTAATAAATCAAAAAACTGTCATAAATCTATAGAAATTGAGACGTAAATACAAAATGGCACATATTCAAGATTTATTTGTTTGCAATTCCAGGACAACGTCTTTTTGTAATAACATACATAACATACAGCCAATAAAAGATATGTTACTCTTTTAAACACACTGGAAACATGCCATGCTGATGAGAACACACACACACACACACAGATATATATATATATATATATATATATATATATATATATATATATATATATATATATATATATATATATATATATATATATATATATCTGTGTGTGTGTGTATGCCCGTGTTTGCGCGCATGTGTGTGTGCGTGTAAGAGAGAGAGAGAGAGAGAGAGAGAGAGAGAGAGAGAGAGAGAGAGAGAGAGAGAGAGAGAGAGAGAGAGAGAGAGAGAGAGAGAGAGAGAGAGCAATCCTATAATCCTATCTTACCGTCGTTTATCATCCAAAATATTTCGACATTGCTACACATGGCCTTGGTAATTGGTGATAGGAAATTTCTGTTTGTTATTGAAACATTCGTGTATTTGTAGCAAATTTGTATTTCTCTTTGAGCTTCAATTGTACCCTGAAATGAAGTATCACAAAAAAATAAGTAGCTTACAATTAAAACGATAAAACGTAACTTGAAATGCATAGCTTTTCTTGCCATGCTTGTTTGTATAAAATGCTGGTTTTTTCATTTCTTGCAAAAGTAAAGCAAATACACAATTACATGAAACGGCCAATGGTGTCTTTTCTTATATAAATGATATCATTGGATGATATGATTGTTCTAAGATATAAGTAGTGTACACATTGAAATTTGAATTAATTGTTTTCAGAATTTATACGATATAGAAACTCTACTGGACGCATTATTTGGCCCAGCACTATAATGTTTTCTGGAATATTTTAGAAGATGTCGGTTGCAATTATATAAATGGAAAACCTTACCTTCCGTAGCTATAGTTTCTAGCATATATGAATATTTGCTTATGAGGAATATGAATAGTAATGAATTCGACAACATTATTACTGATATGAAACTATTGGATTTGAAAAGCTTGGTCCCCATGATATTTACCTGGGATGTTTCCAGATATTAAACATGTATATTTACCTGGGTCTTTTCCAGATATTCCTTTAGTTCTTTGGGAGCCATTCCTTCAGAGGCATTGAACGTTGTCAGGAAGCATAAAGATCTCTCTTCATCACGCCGCATGTACATGGATAGTCCCTAGTGTAATTAGTTGTTGTTAAATTAATTGGAAGTTGTACTTTTCCAACATAATTTAAACGATAATCTAGCAATAACAAATATTGTTTGATTTTAAGATACGAGACTGTTATATGTATGAACATTCTGAAGCTATCCAAATAGTGTGACAGTGAATGTTAATTATTTCCTTCTGCATGTTACATGAGGGTACGGTATAATTGTTCAAGCATGTTCGTTCTTAACTGGTTAACCTTCAGTAAAAGTTGTTTCCATGCCTTGTTTGAAAGGCTGAGCCACAAAGTTGGAAAACGGGAGTATTGTGTTGCTACTTCTCGGAAATGACAGTACAATTATAGCTTTTTTGTTGTGTAAAACAAAAGGAATATAGATTTCGGATGCATTGTAAACAAGGAAGCTATGATGACATATCGTATACATGTAAACTTCTCAGCAAATTTAGCGTTGTTTAAACTAGCTACGTTAAGCATTTTATAATGGCTGTCATTTTAATCTATGATCATTTCCAAAGGCTAATTCACAATTATACAGCAAGGAGAATGTTTTCAAAAAAGTACACGCTTTCCACTGGCTGGCGGTAGCTAAATTATGTCGGTGAGAATAACTGAAACATTGATTTTCAAACTTGATGTTGCTCAAAAAATGAGCTGATTTTGCACTACGCATTCTTGCATGTATAATGCTACACATTAAATATGCTTGATAAATACACAATTTTTAAAGCTTCTAATCATGGTTAAGGATGTATAGCAATTAATCTGTGCTCTTGAATAATGACAGCGTGCAATTGACATAGCAAAAAGGACACACACATACAAACACATATAAAAAGCATTTACTTTGAGTTAAAGTTTGTCAAGATAATGTTAAGCGGAACATAATATGTGTTTTTCCTGTATTAAAATCTGCTTCTTTACATATGTCTAGTATTTACTATTTCATTGCTACATTCGTGTGTAAAATTACATCCGAGTCATGCACGTATGTTTTTATTCTCTCTTTCAATTGAACCTAAACGCCGTTAATTACTTCTGTATTCAGCTTAGAAAGAATGACCATTTTTGTAAAAAAGTACATTAAAAATATAAAATAAAATAAATTTTGAGTATACTTTGTCAAAATCGAGCACGACATCAGCCACTCCCTTTATCTGGAATTTCACTTCTGTTGCACCCACAGTAATTGTTTCACTGGCATCGTTTTTGTTGTTAGTTTTGTAACTTGCTTGGAAAGTCTGAAATGAAATCAAATTGAAAAGAAAGGTCATACATGCTCAAACTTGAAGTGGAAGTATTCATTACAAATTGTTTTTTTTTCTGCGAGTTGAATTTTGAAGATGAGATTTTTGACAATAATAATAATAATAATAATAATAATAATAATAATAATAATAATAATAATAATAAATATAATAATAACGAGGACTTTATATAGCGACTAATCTTTAGAAGCTCTAAGCGCTTTACAACATTTGACAACGCTTAAAAAGAATAAAAGCTTTTATAATGAAATGATTGCAAAATTAAAAACAAACACCACAAAAATTAGAAACAGAAAAAACATGCTGTAAATTTTTAAGGTAAGGAAACGTTAAAAGGATACATTATTAGGTCTTTAAGTCTGTTCTTGCAGTTGAAATAGATGTGTTTTAATGGTGTTCTTAAATGAGATCACTGTGTCTTTGTGTCTAAGTGCAGTGGGCAATTTGTTCCCCGTTGCTGGGCTCTGGTATGCAAAAGAACGCTGTCCATATGACTTCAACTTTATAGTGGAAATATTGAGAATACAAGTGTTAGAAGAGGGGGGTAAGCATCTTGCAGGTGTATAAACAATGGTGAGGTCAGATAGATATGTTGGACTGGAGCCCGTCAGTGAAACGTAGCACAGAGAACAAATTTTGTGTTTAATTCTGGATCGTATGGATAGACATTGTAGGGTACAGAGCAGCGGAGAGGCGTGCTCTGATTGTGGTTCTCTAAGGATGATCCGAGCAGCACTGTTTTGAACTTTTTGAAGTTTCTGAAGCAGATATTGAGATGAACCAGACTGAATTAAATTAGTCCAGTCTTGGAAGTGCTAAGGAACACATCAACTGAAAGATACTTACGAATGGAGCTGATACGTCTCAGCACAAGATATGCAGCATATGTTCATGACATGTTGATGCAATGAGAGAGTACTGTCAAGAGTGACACCGAGGTTTCGTACTGACTGCTTGAACTAAATGTTGGTGTTGCTAATATTTACTGTCTGAGGCAAAGGGTGTGAATGAGAACGTCTTTGTGTTGTAGTCAGGATGGCTTAAGTTTTATCATCATTCATCTGCATCTTGATACATGTGATCCATGATTTCACATCCGAATTAAACTTCTATACGCCTTGGATGGTAGCCTCAACTTCAGCTACATGGCTAGATTTGTATATTTGGGTGTCATCAGCATACAATTGGTGAGACACTGGATGATGATCTATGACACTTGAGAGTGGCTGAGTGCGAAGAATAGGTCCAAGAACAGACCCCTGTGGAACACCACAGCATAGATCAACTGGCTGGAGCGTTTTCCATTTGCGGCAACAATTTGTGTTCTGTTGACCAAGTAGTACTTGAACCATTGTAAGGCCGTATCGTGAATGCCAAATACATTCTGGAGATGGTGAAGTAATAAATCAGTGGTCTATAGTGTCAAATGTTTCAGATAAGTCGAGGAGAGTGAGGACTGTAGTCTTTCCGGCATCCAAAGCAGATAGAATGTCGTTGACTGCTTTCAAAAGAGCTGTTTCAGTACTGTGGCGACGGCGATATGCAGACTGTACATTGCTAAAAAGATTGTTTGAATTCAGATGAGATACAAGTTTGGATAAAACATCTTTTTCTAAGATTATTGACATGAATGAGTGATTATAAACTGGGCGGTAGTTCTTGAGATCATTATAGTCCAGTGTTGGTTCCTTTAGCAGAGGCTTTACAATGGCAGTTTTGTAAAATGATGGGAATTGCCCAGATGAGAGAGACGTATTAATAACATCAGTTAGTGAAGGCACTATTGGATCCAAGCACTCTAGCAGCAGTGACGTCGGAATCGGATCCAGTTCACATGACTTTGGTGCACTCTTCATCACGATTGTACGTACTAAATCCATTGAGACAGGTTCAAATGTTGCTAATGGTTGCCGCTGAAATTCTGTATCGCAACTTTATGGTGATGACGAGTAAACTGAAATTGTGTTGTCAAGTTTATCTCTGATGGTTTGCACCTTGAAGAAATTTGCAAACAGGTACGGAAGTTCGACTCGAGAGAAGGTAGCTGGAAGTGGTGTACATTTGTTCCTTGACAGTAGCTTGTTAGTAATCTCAAATAGCTCTTTGCAGTTGAAACTTTCTTTGATTTTAGTAATGTAGTGGCCGATTTCGCTGCATGGACTATGTTTGCGATATTCTTAGTAGTGGCATCATAAATCTGCTTATAAATAGTGAGTCTGGTATAAAGCCAAAGCCTTTCAGCTTTATGACGGTCTGTTTTAGCAGTGCGAAGCGGTACCTAACACTGCTATTCCACGGGGAACACTTCTGAATTGCTACTTTGCACTTGGTTGCTGGGGCATGTTTGTCATGCAATGAACGCAGGCAGTTATCAAGTTGTTCTACTGTAGTAGGTAGCTTTGCTTGGATGTCGTGCATTAGTTTGGTTCTGTTTATCATACGAAGGTTTCACTTAGTAGTGAATAAAGTTAAGAGAGTTAGGAACTCATACGTCAAAATAGCATATAAAGCAGAGGTGATATGATGAAAGTTCGTGGGACACCAGGGAGGATTGAAAAATATTATCATAGAGTCTGTTAAGAATCCAATCTAAAATGTGACCATGTTTATGGGTGGGTTGGTTAACTGACTGTTTGAGGTTAAAAACGTGAATGGAATCTAGGAGTTTCGATGTGCATGGGTTTTCAGGACAGTCACAGTGAAAGTTGAAATCTCCAAGAATAATTAGGTTGCCACCTATCGAATTTCTATGCTCCAGGGGATTCGGAAACTGCTCCAAAAAGAGAGACTGTCAGCTTGTTTTTTCTACTAGGAGGGCGGTAGAGACAGGAAAAATGGACTGACCTTTGTTCTAGTGTGAATGTAATTTGGACTAATTCAAACGAAGTGTGGTCGAAATTGAAAGTTGAAGTGTAGTTAAGATGGTTGATCATGGAGTTCCTTGCGATGATAGCAATTCCTCCTCCGCGGGAGTGGCGGAGGAATGACTTGATAGAATAACCGGTGGGTGTTAGATCCGCGCACGTGGGTTCGTCGACGGATGTTTTTAGCCATGTTTCTGTCACGAAAAAGATGACGATATTCTGATTGTTGATAAAATTAACTATTTCTGTGCACTTTTCCGTTGGTCCTAATGATTGGTCATTGAGTAATGCAATGCGCAGTTGTATGTCTTCAATAGTTGACACAAAGGTTGACGATTCAATTGGAATTAGAATTAGGTTGTCTAAATTAACGGCAGAATTTTTAAATTTCTGTGCCGGAAATGACGAAAGGGAGATACATGGAATTCTTCTTCACGTTCTACGTGGGCCAGCTTTGAAACAACGCTTCTTTTTTAGCTTTCGTTTATAGTTATGAAATGATGAATGTAGTCCCAGGTCGTTTAATCTAGTGCAGAATGTAGTGTGGAGAGGCAAGGAGTGGTCATTTAACGCAATTAATGAGGGGCGTAATAGCAGAAACGGGTGAAATAGCGAGTAACACGTGATGGCGGCTGTTGACATAGCAAAAATGACAGAAATATACTATAATATACAATTTATTTCCAATATGATCCATGTCAACTAGCTATGCATCAGCTAAGATAAATTTCGCTTCAGTATTTGTCTACTACAATTTGGTATTTAGTCGTATATATGTAATCAATAAGCGGAAAGATTCATGTTTTACTGATCATAAGAGATACAGCCGAATGTAAGCAAAACATGCATTTATTGCAGTAACTAATACAAAGGGCATGGATCTTTCCATAACAACGTACCTGGAAACTATCCGTGGTTAGCTGTTTTCCAAGAAACACTGCACCAACGACAACAGCTGTAACAATTATGATAAGGACTACCAGACCAACAAGGAATCGTGTTCTCCACTTCCATTGTTTTCCATTTGATGTATGCGGTAAATGAAGAAAGCGTAAGGTGGTGATGAAATCTTGTGTTATCAACGGTTGTTTATTAAATTTCGGTCTCATTGCCTATCGTACAAAACGTCTCATAAACCTACAATGTACTGATATATAGATTGCATGAGATTAATAAAAAAAAATAGATCTTCCAATGTGACATGGATATGTACTGTTCATAGTATTTTTTATGGAATCGGTCTATTGTTCACCTTGGGGGTGGGGTGGGGTGGTGCGATCCAAAACTTGGTTCCCAATGTCGGCACATTATTGTCATTGGATTATATTATGTAGGACCTGAACTTGAAACCCGTTCTGGTGCAATAGATTAAAAGCAATAAAGTTGCACAGTCTATTTCTTCGCAGTATATGATTGTGCTGTTTCTATTTTTGATGCTTTGAATTAATTTGTGTTGAAATCTAAAATGTATTGGAAAATTAGTTATATTTTCAAAATGACCATTCGCATTATCCCCGTCCTCAATATAACAACTTACAAAGCACTCAATTTTGTCCCTAGTGATGACACGTTACCCATGCTCTATTACAACATGAGGCGAAAACAATCCTTCATGGAACTCTTAATGCCAGATTGCTGAAAGATATTATGCCGATTTACAGTTGGCGAAACATACGGTCTAGGGCACGACCGCGCTAATCAATGATGCAAGTTGAATAGTTTCGTATCTATTTCAGGAAATCGCAATAAAGAGTATCGCATACATTGCTTAATAATCCGATGTTGTTTGTTTGTTGTTTTAAGCTTAGATCCATTTCTCGCCTATATAAGTTATACGGGCCGACATAATAAAATAATGGAAGAAGAAGCCGGGAAAACCATATAACAAACAGCGACACACAGAAGTTACTGGCCAAATTTATCCCATACCAACATTGGCCCAGTAATTGGCGCTTTAGACCACTCGGATACCTGGGGGACCCCATATCAGATTTTTCTGGTTACAAATATAATTCATACCATTAAAATGAATGTCAACAGGCTGGAAGGAAATAGTGTAGTATAAAAATAAATACGAATAATACATACACTACACTTGATGACAAGAACTCATTGGTGACCGCAAGATAAAAAAATAGAGAATAAAATAAAACATTTAAAAGTGTATTGCAAAAACAGAAAAACTGAAGCAACTGCGTTGTCATGAACGCAAGGGGATCTGAAATTTTTTTAACATAGTCTGAGGAAGTATCTAAACAAGGAACACTCAAAATAATACTTTTTCTTTCATATCTCAAATATTTCGAAGATGTTATTTCAACGAATCAATATAGTACTAATGGAGGGAACGAACTCTTCGCGTCTGTATATACTATGACCATTAGAAACTGTTGTTCTGCAACTTTTGCAGCTGTTTGCAAAGATTTTGGAAATTATCAGTTTGCTTCCATTTATAGATTTCTACTTTCATTCATATTGTTCATATACTAGAAACAGGTACTAAATATGTATAAGATTAATATTATATAACTCTTCAACGTTATGTGCCAGGCGACTATCACAATGAGCGGAATACTGTAATTTTGTGTCATTGAAACCGTAGGCCAAATTTGCATATGTTAAAAGCCATTATGCATAATATCTGTATTCTTCCGCTAAGCAAGAGTTTTCTAACCATTTCCGCGTGAAGGGAATTTATATCACAATGCTTTATAGTTAATAAAATGTCAGTTGTCGAATTATTAAAAGTAACAATTTAATCATTTGCGTATGCATTACTTTTTCAAGACCATTGTTTATTATCCTTTGTATTTGAATAGAATATTTGGATGAAGTTCCAAAAGAAATATCTTCCACATAACTTTGCAATCGAATAAGTAGGAAATGGTCAAGTATTTAACCTTGAGGATTTAACCTTCAGTTAGTTGATACTCTCTTGATCATACATTTTCCATAAAAATTGTATGATAGCTGCTTGGTAAAATTGTTTTCTATCCTTAGCATACGTTTACCAGCTATTCCTTCTGAATTCTCTCCTTCTAGGCTGCAACACCGAGTCTTTTTTCAGTGGTAGTCGAACTAGAACATATGACTTAGGTCACAAATTGGAGGTTGTAAGGAGAATATTTTTCTCTAAGTTTTAGTGAGAGCAGACTGGAATCAGATACTCGTGAAAGAGAGCATTGTTTGCTTTTTAATACAATTGAGTTTCTACGTTCCATACAGGAGGGTAGACTGAGTATACAAAAAGATATTTTTTTCTGTTTGATAACATCCGCTTTTAGATGGAAGTCATGGTGTTACTAGTTTCGATAAATGTTTAATATTATGTTGTCAGGTCTATATTATAGTCCTTGTTTATTCATTAGCAGACTGATCTGATCCAAAAACATGAAAACGAAATATATGCTGTTTGTATCATATGACGTAGTCCATCTTATTATAAAGCTTATCATTAAAGGACGGGCTAATGCATCTCATTATTGAATCTAATGTATATCCTTATAGTATCCAACGCATGTCTTTATATGATATATTGCGCATGTCACTAAAATAGCATTTAACGGATGACACCATACATGTAGTTTATATAATACTGTATAAAAATATCAATCAATTAATGTACACATCACATGTAGGAGTGTTCATTGATCAGTTAATTGACGACATATTCTTTAGCAGATAGATTTGTACTTTTGTACAGCAGTTCGATCTAGAAAATAACTTATGCAAAAAGGAAAGACCAGAAAGATATATATTTATTTAAACATATTTTTACATAAAGCATTATCATTCTTTTAATTTCTTACCGTCGTATGGCAGTTTACATCTATTGCAGACAGTTTACTATCTATGCATGTGTCTTATAATTGCACAGGTCAAGTTTATATTCTGTTCATCGTGTTTTCGTTAATGTTAACATACTACTATGAGTGTGAGGCGCTGAAAATGTTTTCGTTATAAGTCTCCTCTGAGGGTGAGTTGATGAAAATGTTTCTGTCAACAGACTAATCTAAACTAATATGAGAGTGAATTGCTCAAAACGTTTTCGTTGACTGCCTAATTTAAGAGCGAGGTGCTGTACATGTTTTACTAGGAACTGTCACTACCTGGCGTGCATGAAGAAAAACCAATAAAATGTTTGACCACTAATGGTTATAAATATATATATATATATATATATATATATATATATATATATATATATATATATATATATATATATATATATATATATATATATATATATATATATATATATATATATATATATATAAAGAATACAAATCATATGGCGAATAACAACTCTTTCAAGCGTACTGGACCCACCAAGGGATCACGTGTGTCAGGGATTGATTAAAATAGATGCAATAAACTGACGACGAACAGTACGAAACTAGTAACTAACTAGACTAAGCGCTTTCGACTCTTAATGAGTCTTTTTCAAAGGCAAATACAAAACATATATACGACAAACAAATAAACACAAAAACGTGTTTGTAAACCTCTACATGGCTGTCTCTTATATATGTTTTGTATTTGCCTTTGAAAAAGACTCATTAAGAGTCGAAAGCGCTTAGGCTAGTTAGTTACTTGTTTCGTACTGTTCCTCGTCAGTTTATTGCATCTATCTATCTATCTATCTATCTATCTATCTATCTATCTATCTATCTATCTATCTATCTATCTATCTATCTATCTATCCACATCTATACACACACACACACACACACATATATATATATATATATATATATATATATATATATATATATATATATATATATATATATATATATATATATATATATATATATATATATATATAGAGAGAGAGAGAGAGAGAGAGAGAGAGAGAGAGAGAGAGAGAGAGAGAGAGACCTGCTGCTGCTGGATATCTGCTTGCATCAGATCTCTAGTAGTGATTATCACACTGCTTTCTTTCTGATCCATCGTAGTTGTTGGTTTCATGTTGCCTATATAGACGTTTCGAACGCCAAGTGTGCAAATATTTGGACAATTCAATGCCTGTCCCTTTATATACCAGTATTGCCAGTTTCATCCGGTTGTGATTAATTAATTGTTTACAACCCCTACCAGAATGTATGTGACACATGCTCTTTTATCTCGACCTCTCTTTTGAATTTATATATCTAAATTACTACATTTATCTTTGAGAGCAAGTCAGGAAGTTTGAAACGCTATCTCGACATTTATTATTCAGTCATTTTTACCAACGAAATGTGCAGGGATGGAATCCAGCAAAGTTATGTGCTTTTCTTTAAATAGTTGGAAAATTGCAGATACATATATTTCCGAAATAGCAAATATAAAGTTAATATAGTAATAATAAGAATGCATTAGTGTATTGTCATATAGAATAATGTTTGTTCAGAGTTCTGCTAGAATAATTCTGCTTTGAAGCTATTTAAGTAGTGTCAAAAATGCATGCGTATATTTTGAGAATATTACAAGATATTTTCAGATGATTGATTGTGATATAGGTTAAATGGAAAATAAGCCTATAGGTAAGGGTTGTACCTAATGCACACGAGACCTCCATTAACGTTCTTGATTTTAAATTCATTTTTTGAAGAAATTTATTTTATCTCTCACGCTTCACAAATCTCCTTTTCCTTTAACTTCTTCCAATCATATAAAACATTTTTCAATTGTCAAATGTAATGACTTTCAATGTTGGTGGTTACATTGTTGGTAATTGCATTTCATTTCTTTGTACCTCTTGTATATGTTATGTTAAATTCAAATAACTAATTAACTTCTCGCTGACCGTCTTGCATATCATGTGTTAACACTGTTCAACTTACTACTAACATGTGTTGCTATTCATGCAGGTTTAAAACTATGTTCTATCTCAACATTATTTAAAACATTTTTGCAATAACTACTAATACTGTTTTACCTAAGAGACTTATAGCCCAAAGGACGAATTCAACTGTAATATTCGTCTAATACTTATTTATTTATTGACATGTTATTTCGCTTTCCATTTTGCATATCTTTGTACCGCTTACACTAGTTTTTAATTCATTTTAACTCCTCATATTTAATTTGACTGTTGTCGATATTCCTGCCAAATTAAAACCCTATTGTAGGATCATTGCTTCTTTTAATAATATTAATATTGTTCATATTACACTAAAATCCAAGGGACCAACCACACCCATTCCAGCTTATGATTTGGCACAAAAGACTTGATACTGTCTCCACCTCAACTATCATTGTCTTTGAATCTATATATGCAGACTTGTATTTCAATCTATCACCTGTTAAATGCCCGATCTCTCTGACCCAACCATTTAAATCTGGTTCATTTCTTGTAATCTCAAAGTAATACTGTTATCAGTTAATAGCGTAGAAAAAAAACAATGGAACACTTGGCGTTTTTCACTTTCAAAAGACAGAGGAAACTTAGACTGTTGGTTTTACTCTTGTTACGACTTTCTGGTCCTAAAATAGGTACCAAAACCAGCACTGAAATTATTATTTTGGAAGTCCACAAACAGTTTGCATAAAAGTTAGTGATATAATTACGAGGATTACCGATATTGTCAGTGCAATTCTAAATATCGTTCAAAAATGTCTGATTAAGATTCATCACGGACGTGCTAACAATATCACGTAAGCAGTATTATCCGAGTCATCGACATGGACACTGCAAAATAACTCTAAGTGACTAGTGTGTATAGGCTGTCCGTATTCAGTTCTGCAACATTAAGGATTTTTACCACATTTCCATGGCGTCATTCGGCCGATGGTTGTTTTTTGGAACTGTATCTGTAGTGTTAAATAAAGGTGCCGAAGAAGAATTTATTCTTGAGCCAATTGATAAAAAATAACCACAGCATCTTACTGGTGGTGTACAGAATTCGTAGCTGAAACACCTCAGTTGTCTTAGACTAAAGTATAATGACCAAAGAGAGCGCTTACAGATACAGATATGATCAAGTAAAGACATGAAAAAATGAATTAAAAACTATCATCGATAATTATACAGCAAAAATAAAGAAATATGGTTGACGCGCAACCGTCGTTGATGTTAACGTTTATTCTGTTTCTTCGTTAGTTGGTGGAACCGGCGGAGTATTATCAATGATATCATTGCTATTGACGATGACGACGCCGATCGTTTTAACAATCATCAATCATTTCATCGTCAATAAAGGTCGCTTGAGTATTTAACATAATTGCAAAGAAAATAAATATGTGCAGGAATGGAAAATTGAACGAATACACAACGAAATTACATACAGCAACGACCGCTTATTCTAAATTGTCATCGTCGATTTTGTCGTCACAAAGCGATGGAATGATATCCGACGAAGAATTCAGTATCGCAATAAAGATATACATGAATTATTCGGTAGTGATACAGTCGATGATTTAAAACAATGATAATACAATAATGATATTACCGGTGCCTGTGTCGCTGGAACAGCAATCTCAGCAGTTACTGCAACAAATCGTCAATAACACTGCTTTGGTAAACAACCACAATGATATCGGCAAGTTCGACTTCGCCTGAATTCAGAATTAATTTTCCAACTGCAATACCAGTGTCTGAGATAAGTCTAGCACAATTACGGGGTTTTTCTTTATAGTTGGCCCAATATTAGGTCAGCATCGTTTGGTGGACTACAACCAAATAATACGTTAGTGTTTGCAAATCAAAACAAACACGATGGGCGGTTATCAAATAGAACTGATCAATGAATAATTCCAGCGCAAAATTGAATATGTTACTGGAAAAGAATCAAAAATAGCTATTACCGTCAATGAGCCAACGTTGTCATCTGTGATTAAAATATTTGATATATATCAGTCGTCTGTAAGTGTTAGTATAGCCTGAAATTCCACATAAATACGATGTCCCGCCAGAACCACGCAAGATGAATATTCCACAGCAGAGCAGGGATATACAAACAATTCCGAAATGTTTTACTAATCATGTTAAAATAGAACCAATCAAAACTATTTCTGCAGCTATCAATGCTAATTATATTCGTGACATCAGTGACTTAGAAAATATATTTTTATCATTATCACAATTTTTCAGCAACAACACAAAGCAGCAAATCATTGAAACAATGACAGATTTAAATCATATTAGATCAGGTATGAATTTCATCAACAAAATTATTATCACAAATAATGTTACAACTGACGAAGAAGACATCACATGGAGAGGGAAAATCTTACTTGATTATGATACAAAAAACCCGCAGATAAGCTTCAAACATTTGTAATACCAGCTTTTGATATAACCAGATCGCTTAGTTTCGTGTTCTTGAGATAATTTTGACCTAACTAGCTCGATGGCCCTTGAAACGGTACAAGTAATTTCACCTGCGTATCCGTGATTGCTGCCAGCGATTGTAACATTGCCTGCAGGATTATTTTTTTATGAATATCTAATCGGAGGCTAAAGTATATCTATCTCCCGACCTCCAAAATTTTAATGATTAAAAATCACTCATCATCTTTCAAGGATCAAGCTGTTCAGATATTTTTACGCCATGATGCTGTAATTTCTTGATAGCGGAAATAATTGATGTGATGTTTTCGTGATTCTTTGTTTTTTATATTATAATTTATTTGTTTCAATAAAATAAAATATTTATGAATGAATATTTCTGAATCACAGAATTTGACCGCAATCACAACAATGTAAAGTGACAAGAACCATGATAAAGTCAGGCATAATGCCCCTCTTAACAGGGAATATTGTGCAGATTTTATAATTTCAGAATAAATAGATTATTTCTGAATGAATAAATTAATACTGAATGAATCACATTTATGAATCATAGAATCTGAACAAATTCTGGCATTATGCCCATCAAAACAAAGCAAAAGTTTTAAAGTTACAATAAATTCAGGCATTATACCCATCGCAACGAAGAATGTTGTGCAGGTTTTATAAGCTCTGAATAGATAAATTATTTTTGAAAATCACAACGTGAAAAAATAAATTATTTCTGAACAAATATAAAGACTGAACATCTAACAAAAGTCACAATATTGACTGAATTTCATAAAAATATATTCCGAATAAACATCAATAAATCTGAATCACCAAATGAATTTCTAAATAAATGTGAATATATTTCAGAAATAAATATATATAATATAATAAATAAATATATTTTGAATAAAAAGGCAAAAGGAAGTACCTGCTGAGCAGGTTGATGACGTCGGATATTTTAGTTGTTTTTTTTCTATTTCATAAAAGCACCACCCCTCCCAACTGCGATTAATACTTCCACGGCGTTGAGATGTCTGGATTGGAGAGACTTTTAAACACTACGATTAGACTACAATGTCATACTTGCTCGGTTGTGCTTATCAGTAATAAAACGGACTTTTAAATAAATACGGGATAAAAAATATTTGATTACTATACCTATGACAGATTTATCTCCCTTCATTGTACATAAATGTGATTTTTCGTTGAATTATTTTCGAAAATTTTGATTTGGTAATATTATATGCAGTATAATATATTGAAGCACGGTAAATACTGAATTCTTTGGCAGCAACAATCATAGAATTAAAAGTCTTCGCTTCACCATTATCTATATTAGTGGATATAACCGACTTCGGAATTTTAGAATTAATACCAGTATTTCCAAGTGCAGAATTCTGACTTGGTGTAGCAACCCGAAGGTTAGATAAGTTATTAATTTTGCAATTTCGACCAACGTTATCAATTACAAGTCTGTCATCGATGATCCCATGAAAACACCCGTACAGAAATCTATGTGAGCGATAATTTCTATTTTCAGTACTAAACATGATATATCCAATATTAATTACAAAGCCGACTGGATGTTTTCGTTGACAGTGTCTGATGATAACATCACAAGTCCATCATAACTTTTATTGACTGGATATTTCACAAATTCACTTTGCTCCATTACATATATAATATTATTTGTCTAAATGATTATTCGACCAACGTTATCAATTACAAGTCTGTCATCGATGATCCCATGATAACACCCGTACAGAAATCTATGTGAGCGATAATTTCTATTTTCTATTTTCAGTACTAAACATGATATATCCAATATTAATTACAAAGCCGACTGGACGTTTTCGTTGACAGTGTCTGATGATAACATCACAAGTCCATCATAACTTTTATTGACTGGATATTTCACAAATTCACTTTGCTCCATTGCATATATAATATTATTTGTCTAAAGGATTATTCTGAAATCGGGCCAGATAGTCTTAGGCGGTTTTTAACGAGTATGCACCTGACGATTTCTTATCGCATTATCGTTTCAGCTCTCTGTATCTTTTACCACCACACGCCACACATAACCGTGTCTCTCCTCTTATTCCAACACCGCATCGTAAACAATAGTTTGGTTCTAGACTCCCTCAACAATAGCTTTGCATGTGTTGACCATAGGATTTGTTCATGTATTATTTATTACAAGGAACTGAAAATCCAATGATAAGCCAACGACTTCGGTTGTTTGTTTGAATCATTATACATAAAATTGAAGTTTAATTAAACAAATATTTGCCTGTATGGAGGAATTTAAGAGATTATCCACAATTGAACATTCTACCGTAGGATTTGATCTTAAAAAATTGCCAAAATCTAAACTTAAGTTTTCGTTGCAAGATTTGGCTTTGATAAATAGCGATAAAATCGATCGTATCCGTGAAGCTAAAAAAGAATTTTGCAGCGATGGTGCGGTTCATACTTGGTCAACAGTCAGAATCATGAACGACACAATTGCTGTTGATTCTAGAATGATTGACGAGCGAGGTAAGATATTATTAACTATCTCGACAATCATCGATATATTGTTCTAGTGAAAATTTATTGTACAGACAGATAATATATTAATACTTAGATTATTTGTGACAAACGTAAACCTATACGGTTTCATTCTGGAAATGATACTGTTACATTAAATAACAACTCCAACCAGGTACGCTGACTGGTATTGATAAACCGTGTTATGAGCGAACGTATATAGTTACTGCGGATAGATACGCAATATGTCCTCTAAATTTATAAACCTAACGCTGGTAATCTTAAGCCGATGAAATTGTAAAGAGGACTAAACTGAGTAGCTGAGCGAGTTATGAATCATTTTTATAAAGCAATACGCGGAAATGGTTTAACAGATCTAAGGCGTACAAAAAGTAAATGAGTGGGCAGAAACAGTTATGGATACCGGTGCATATATCAGTGACTTTGCTAAGCTAGAATAGAAATTAAACTTTCTAATAACTGTAAAAACCATGACCGAAGAGATTCTATATAAGTCAAAATACTCATCAAGAGGAACTCTAGGAACAATCATTTATCATAACGCACATGCATGGACGGATGCCGTAACAATATTTCCACGAGAGAGGACATTAAAGTTTAATGACATTTATATATTTTACGTTATCAGAGTTGAGAATCCGCATATTACGATCAATTTGTAAAACCTAACGGAGAGATTTACCGTAGAGAATCTCGCCGTGAAGAAATGAAGAATCTGGCATAGAATTATAATTTTGAATATGCTGAAGTTAAACAATTACTAAATAATTGTTTACAGTTCCATCGGTTGCGGCTCACTTTGCTCAAGAAAACAATTCATGAAAAACCGACACGATCGGAATTCATTGACATATTCAGCATAACTGAGTCGAATATGGACATGGCATATTATGGATCACCCAATATAATCATCGTAAAGTTACATTGGTTGACATGGTTGCATGTTATACTGGGAATTGTCTTGGATAAAGAGACTGTTCTGAATGTTTTGCGCAATTTGGTAACCCCACACACGAGATGACAAGAGTTGCAATAAATATACCATTACTTGATTTTGATTTAACTGGATTCGCTTGTGTAAAATCATTTATGTTTCGCAGTGATCTTCATCCGTTTGTGTACGCATGGTTTGGTAGAAATTTCTAAAAAAAAAAATTGGGTTCCAACGATACATGCTTGATGCGGAAATTTTAATACGATTAAGTGTAAGTGAAGCTGTTATACCATATCATTCGCAAAAAAAAAACATGTTTGGTTACTACAACAAAAGAAGCTTTCACCGACAGATCCATATGAATATTGGAATCAAATAGATTATGAAAATAAAGCAGCAAAGGTCTCAGTAATAAAATAATCCGTAAATATGCTCTGTGAGGATCATATGATCATAATCGACATTGCACAGGATTGATCGTGGATGATGCTGAGTTGGATTTTATAATTATTGATACAACAAACAAAGGAACATTTATAAGCAGAAATAATGCGTATTTTTTGGATGGAACCAAACTAGGTACAATCGTAAGTTATATTGATGGTTAGTCACCTCAAATTACTCATTTAAGACCTATGCTAGCTTACGCTTCTAAGTTCATTACCGATGATAATTATGTTTCCTTGTCACGCTGTGAGAGTTGCTACAGATTCATTTTATATAAATAAAAAATATTTTAGTAAAACCTTTACGGTGAATGGGGATAGCAAAGAATAAAGCAAAAAAGTATACTCGACTATTCCAAAACAGCAAATGTTGATATCAAATAAATATATTATGGCAATGACAATCAAACGCCAGTATCAGCATCACCATGTGTATTTGATTCAGTGTCCAGACAAAAAAACTGGTTATCTGAGCATACCTAGAGGTGCAGGTAAAACAACACGGGCTATTGAATTATTTCAGAGTTTAGACCTGATTTTGTTTAAACCCACACATAGACTGGCAAGAGAATTAAAACGAGGAGTAAAATCTCAAACTTCTCATAGTTTCTTCAGATGGTGGGGAGATACATGGACACCAGAACGAATGGATGAGAGATATACAATTCGAAAATCATTATCTGGGATGAGATTTGTACGGTGTCGCTGGAAACACTGAAAGCTTTTATCGGTTGGTTACTAACAAAGAATACTGCGGTAATTATTGTTTCGGCGATTATGGTCAACCACCACCTTTCGTTGGAAAGTTACCGTAAGAGTGGTTAAAATCATGTGTGGATTATTATGAGGAGATAACCGATGATGTTAGAGCTATTGATGAACCTCTGAAAGAAATTAAAAGATTAATCAGATTACAGGAACATAAATTGCAATGTGAGATGATGAGTGAAATAATTCCAGAAATTTCAGTAAATAATTTTTGGAATTTATGGAGATCAAATGCTTAAATAGTTGCGAAAAGAAAAATAGTTTATGATGACTTGCAAGAGAAATTATATATGTTACATAAATAAAGATTTCAAAGTTACCTGTGCCGCTATGTTATCGCCCAGCGGATACTCGTGACAGAATATTGTTGAGATCTCGGGATAAAATGAAAAACAAAATCTTGTATTGAATGATATTGTTTTGGTTGATGATGATGTTGTTGAGAGCGCATTGAGTATGAATAACTCACCGTGGAAATTAGGATATGCTATAGCAATCCACTCCTCACAAGGACTAACTATTACTGATACAAATATATGGATTGTCGATGATAGAATCGAATGGTCAAATTTAGTCTATCTAGCAATATCTAGATTCAGAAGAATATCTCAACTACACAGAATAGTCATACGCTCCACAGAAAATAATCAAATTATTAGTTTTGAAGTAATAAGAAAAAACGATTGGTTACAAACGATGTGCTAAAAAATAATCGTGATTTTGATATTGATGAATTAATTATGACGCTAAAACATCGACAGCATAATCGATGTGTAATTTGCAAATGTGACATGCTAAGGGAATATGCGAGCAATAATCCAAAATAGTTCACCGTGAACAAAATAAATAGTGATCTTGGTCATACACGTAATAATGTGATGTTGACCTGTCTTGAATGCAATCGACGTTAAGGCGCTGGTCGAATTAGTGCTAGTTTACAAAAGTGAATGCGGCGGTAATTGTGTGTCCTTTGGAATTACTTGTGATTGTTCACGTACAAATCCACGTTGAGGATCAGTTGAATCCAGTCAATAGTTTCTATCAGTGGATCTATCTACGCTAGAAATTTTATGTGGTCACATTCCAGATAGGATCAGTTACTCTTTGTTCACCCTCTTCAAGTTCACCAGGTTCAAATAAATACCCTACAGTCACATTACCTTACACTGGTTGTTCACGTCGTTGTCCGTAATAATTGCTACGAGGTATATTGCTTTTTCTTTTAATTGCAATAATAGGTTTCATAAAAGTTGCACAAGTAATTTTATTGTTTACTATTTCCTTTGAATACTGGTATCCAAATAACCGCTCAGCGAGTGTTCGAATAAATGGTTCAACGATGACTTGCAATATGTCCTCGTCTGGTTGTGGCATTATGTTTTTTCTTCAGCTATGATACTTCACCAAGAAATTCCTTACCAGGATCAACCTGTAGTAGTTGTGGCCATCGTAATGTTCCTAGTTGATCAATGCAGAAGAAACTTCAGTTGTTGTTTGTGTTGACAGTGGTTCTGCTTCGTCGGTTCTCGTGGGTCGATAGTTCTTTCCTGGATTTCACTGGGTTTATCCTCCACCATTTATACTGTTCTCCGTGAATAGCCTATCTTGTGCTGAAAAATGGCGTTTACCCATCAACAACACCAACAATCGGCTGAAAATGTTTTAAAGATCCAAATCACACAAATTTCAACGTCAACGATGGTTAACGCGTATTTGTATGTGCGTGAATGACGTCCACGTTTTTTTTATGGTATCGAGCGCTAAAACCAAAATATCTGCTAGATGAACTTCATTCAGAACACTGATATCAAAATACGCGTACTATTTTTTAGGTGGTGGCAGGTATAATTGCCATATTGCTTGTCGGTCTAACCAGCAACAGCACATGAAACCTTTGCAGCTTCAGGAAATTTACTAATAACTGCTTTGCTCTTCTGGGAGAATAATAAATGGATTCCATTATTATAGTTATGTAACTAATTACTCAGCCGCTAACATAATGTTAACTTTTATACTAGTTTTTATCAGAAAAGGTGGAAATCTTTATCTCGGTAAGCCATATCATGAACGTAACATGCTTGATCAATTCCATTTATGGGATATTCACCGGGTCGAGATTGTTCTTGATTGTCAGGAGGAATAGCTAAACGAATTCCACAATAATTATAACCTGGTAGGTGTTTTTCCCCGGGATATTTCGCCCACGGAAGTCCCGGTATCATCCATCGATACCGAATTCTATCAGAATAATAATAATAGGTCCATCTGCATCAGGCAAAACACAATTTTTGCTTAATCTGATAATGCTGTAGGATAAATTGCATTTGATAACATCAACCGTGGACGATTAGAGATGCTATAAAATACTTAAAGGTTTTAATGAAAATGCAAAATCTTTAAATGAAGACAATGACGTTATTGATTTTATTACTGATATTGAAGCACCATCTGTAGATGACCTAGACTAAAGTATTAATAATATGGTAGTGTATGATGTCATGCTGGACAGTCAAATTCAGCTAGGATATTTTCTCGAGGTAGAAATAACAATGCAGACGTGATTTATGTTACCCAGCATTATATACAAATTCCAAAATTGATAAGAGATAACTGCAATATTTCAGTTGTGTTAAACGGAGTTGATAATCATACGCTGCAAAATATTTATTATGCATGGTACTCCTGCGACATGGTCGTAAAAAAAAATCAAACACTTTTTTTCAAAAGCACAAGCTGTTCTGTTTGGCTTTATAATAAAAAAATTGCTTGATCCGAGGTCGATATATCGTAACTGACTTGATACAATATTTTGATAAAAAAAAACACAGCAGCAGGGAGGGTGCGACCAACAAAAGTGTCCAGAACGTAAACAAAACCACGTTGCGATGAAATAAAAAAAAATCATCATTGGTAACAACCCAAGCTAACCCAACAGGGTCGCCTACATGACGAAATTCGAGGTACGAGGCTTTAAGGACTCTGGGAAATGGTCTGCTGCTGTATGTGAGAAAGCTTGTCGGTAGCTTCTCATGGGTCGGTGGGTCTTTCCTGGGTTTCCCTTGTTTCTTCCTCCACCATTTATACTGGCCAATAAAGACACTCAGACATACAGATCGTCGGACGGACGGATATATAGATAAATAGATGTTAATAATTGCCAGATTTCAGATCCATGCTCATGCCAATAGGTAATAAGACAGGTGAATATTATTTACCTGGTATAAAATATTTTTATTTTCAGTTAATTTAGTACACGGTGTAGAAACAGGACTCGTAAAGACACGTACATGACAGCTATAGTTTGATTGTTTTATTTCTCTGTTTAGAGTCCAGAAAATCGTACGACTACCTGTTTGGAGATATCATAGAGAACAATCGTTTTAGATTCCAAGGCGGCGCATGATGTGAGTAAAGTACGACCCTACAACTAATGGCTGTAAACTAAGGATGAATAAGAAGCATAATGGACATTACATAATTGATTAGCAGCTTCTCTCAAATTCGAGTAATAAGTATCAAGAATAAAAGACGTGTCCATTTGAGGGCCCCAATGATTACATTGTTCATTTAAAGGCCCCAATGATTACATTGTTCATTTAAAGGTCCCAATGATTATATTGTTCATTTAAAGGCCCCAATGATTACATTGTTCATTTAAAGGCCCCAATGATTACATTGTTCATTTAAAGGTCCCAATGATTACATTGTTCATTTAAAGGCCCCAATGATTACATTGTTCATTTAAAGGCCCCAATGATTACATTGTTCATTTAAAGGCCCCAATGATTACATTGTTCATTTAAAGGTCCCAATGATTACATTGTTCATTTAAAGGTCCCAATGATTACATTGTCCATTTTAAGATTCCAATGATTACATTGTCCATTTTAAGATTCCAATGATTACATTGTCCATTTTAAGATTCCAATGATTACATTGTTCATTTTAAGGCCCCAATGATTACATTGTTCATTTAAAGGTCCCAATGATTATATTGTTCATTTAAAGGCCCCAATGATTACATTGTTCATTTAAAGGCCCCAATGATTACATTGTTCATTTAAAGGTCCCAATGATTACATTGTTCATTTAAAGGCCCCAATGATTACATTGTTCATTTAAAGGCCCCAATGATTACATTGTTCATTTAAAGGCCCCAATGATTACATTGTTCATTTAAAGGTCCCAATGATTACATTGTTCATTTAAAGGTCCCAATGATTACATTGTCCATTTTAAGATTCCAATGATTACATTGTCCATTTTAAGATTCCAATGATTACATTGTTCATTTTAAGGCCCCAATGATTACATTGTTCATTTAAAGGCCCCAATGATTACATTGTTCATTTAAAGGTCCCAATGATTACATTGTCCATTTTAAGATTCCAATGATTACATTGTTCATTTTAAGGCCCCAATGATTACATTGTTCATTTAAAGGCCCAAATGATTATATTGTTCATTTTAAGGCCCCAGTTGCATTAGTTGATACCATTTTCATACAGGAAAACGAAGACCTGACGACGTATACAGCTGCCACACAAACGTAATACACATAAATATTTACATAATTAACGGTCGGCTCAACGTCCATTTTAACATTCGCTAATCAGCAACGTTGAGGTGCACTTGTACAAACTACTCAGAGTAAAGTATTTGCTCCGGGTTACACGATCAGTAAGTAATCACATTGTGTAAATTTTTAACTCTAAATGTGATTTTCTGTTTGCGACTCCAGTCATGTGTTGATGAATCTTTGGCTCACCCATCTTAAAAACAGTCTGCCACCAAATGTGTAAGTTATTGTAAATCCAAGTACATACCAGTAAACACATATAGAACAGCACTTACAGGACTTAAGCAAATGTAAATTTGCATAAAACTATAGATGAGCTTGAAAACAGGCTAGAAATCTCGATATACATGCAAGCCAAGCCCAATTCAGTTACACTAAGATCCATAAGTATATGTTGCTCAGATTGATCAAGGTTCTTCAAAATAATCCAAGTTTTCAATCCGAACGTCTTGTTCTTAGATGGGTAATATAGTGTGTTTGTCTTTTATCTTAAAATAGAGTTACATTTTAATCAATGGTTTAACAAGCCCATGTTATTACATAATGCCGTCAGATTGATGTGGTTATTATACAAATAATGATCTGTTTATGAAATTGTAGAGTTTAAAATATATTTTATCCACACTAGACCTTTCCACGCAAATTGCCATTGTTTTCTGATTAATGTATACTCTTTGATTTCTTTCCCCTCTTTCACGTACATATTTCTCTCCCATATACGATGAATGAACGATACCAAATTATCCGATTTAATTTATTTTATACACAAATAATATCCTAGAAAGTGGGAAATTAGCTGTGACAAGACATCTGATTGTTACATTATGCAAAGAGTAATTTGGAGCCATTGTTTTCTGTTTGAAGGATTCGGTGGTATTAATCAAATCTTATCAGGGAATTGTCAGAGAGAGAGAGAGAGAGAGAGAGAGAGAGAGAGAGAGACAGACAGACAGACAGACAGACAGACAGACAGACAGACAGACAGACAGACAGACAGACAGAGACAGACAGACAGAGACAGACAGACAGACAGACAGACAGAGAAAATAAAAAAATAAATGCAAAAAAATGCAGATCTAATAGGCAATGTGCCTGCAGTATTTAATAAGTTTTTTTTTTACTGCTGCAGCAATAAGCCGAAATGGATAGTTTAGTACATTCTTACAGGGTCCTGGGTAGACAGGTTAGAGTTATATTCGCAGCAAGTTAAGAATTATTTTTGCACATAGAAGTTATCTAATCTTGCATGTTGCCCAGTCTCCGCTATAGTGTGTATACACAAGAAACAACTAATACAACGAACTCACAAAGAATAAATTAAATTTATATTTATCAGAAAATTAGATAAATTTTGTACCTGCAGAGGACACAAAATGTAAGAGCCCTTTTTAAGGTCAGGAAATATTTCAAAATGTAGATAGTAGTTATTGACGAAAATGTTCCTTTAAGATCCGTTCTTATCGTTTATTTAAAAAACATTGAATGCGGTCGACTTATTTTCAAGCCTCTTGATAACCGAGAATCAAGTGCAATACAATTCATGTAAATATGTATCGACAAGAATGATCCCTTGTAATACGTTGCTTTACTAAGGTTTTCAAAGAAGCCAAATTATTGTTAGTCTTCTTGATCTTGTAAAGAATATATATATATATATATATATATATATATATATATATATATATATATATATATATATATATATATATATATATATATATATAACGGCTTACCTTTTGGGCAATCAAGTTCTTCTTCATAACACAACAAATATACAAGAAAATCTTAAGACCTATACAGATAAGAGAGAGAGATACTTTTTCATGTAGATATTAATTTAATCACATCTCTATCCATCTAAATAATGTCATTCTGATCTAATATTCTTTTCCAAATTAAATAGAAAAATAAAACACATTGCATGTGGTGTTCGTATATGCAATAAAATTAAGGGCAGATTTATACATGGTTTAAGATTTGATGTTGATACACAAATGCAATGCAGCACAATTTGGGGAACTCAGGCAAACTATATATATATATATATATATATATATATATATATATATATATATATATATATATATATATATATTTATATATATATATATATATATATATATATATATAGGCGAACTATATATATATATATATATATATATATATATATATATATATATATATATATATATATATATATATATATATATATATATATATATATGATTTAATTACTTTATATATCATTGATTCTCAAAACATTATCACGTTAATGTGTCAATAAAGTTTAAAACTAACCAGAACGACAAGAAAGAGCAGAAAATACAGGGAGCAACCCAGGAATCCTGCCTTGGGTTGGGTAATCAGGTTAGCTCAATCAGTCCAAAGGGTGCTAAGTAATAAACACGGACTATCAATCTGGAGAGAGAGAGAGAGAGAGAGAGAGAGAGAGAGAGAGAGAGAGAGAGAGAGAGAGAGAGAGAGAGAGAGAGAGAGAATAAAAAAAATGCAGATTTAATAGGCAATGAGCCTGCAGTATTTAATAAGTTTTTGGTTTTTTTACTGCTGCAGCAATAAGCAGAAATGGATAGTTTAGTGCATGCTTACAGGGTCTTGGGTAGACAGGTTAGAGTTATATACGCAGCAAGTTAAGAATTATTTTAGTACATAGAAGTTACCTAATCTTGCATGTTGCCCAGTTCCCACTATAGTGTGTATACACAAGAAACAACAAATACAACGAACACACAAAGAATAAATTAAATTTATATTTATCAGAAAATTATAAGTTTTGCCCCTGCATACCTCAGTAGAAAAGGACACACACAATGTAATATCCCTTATCAAAGTCAGGTAATATTTCAAAATGTAGATGGTAGGTAATGACGAAAATGTTCCTTTGAAATCCGTTCTTATCTTTTATTTATAAAACACTGAAAGAGGTGGACATTTGTTCAAGCCTCTTGATAACCGAGAATCAAGTGCAATACGATTTATGTTTTAGAAGTAAATGTATATATTCAATAAACTGACGACGAACAGTACGAAACTAGTAACTAACTAGCCTAATCTCTTTCGACTCTTAATGAGTCTTTTTCAAAGGCAAATACCAAACATAGTTAAGACAAACAAATAAACACAAAAACGTTGTGTTTGTAAACCTCTACATGGCTGTCTCCACATGGGTTATAACTATAAATACAACCAGCTTGTATAGACTAGTTGCGGAAACTGAAAACGGTGTATAATTCCCTAAAAGTCTACAAGCCAAAGCGACATCTATTTTAACTTTATGTACATTTATGTAAGGCAGATTATATCCCGGATATTTGATTCTATACCGGTTATTCCTATAGTAAAAATTGAAGGATAATAAGAAGATTTAGAAAATGTTAAATTCTACTAGTGCATAGTTTTCATTTTCTAGTCTTCTTGGTTTAGACCGCTTGGTTTCAATGTTCTAAGGCGGCGTATCCAGTATGATTCCTTTTCCTTCCTGGTTTCGGAACTCCAGCTGTGGTTGTTAGCAATAGCGATAAGTGTTATATCACTGAAAGTGTGGCCATGGAAAGAGAAGTGTTCTGCGACCGGGCTTCTGTACAACTTTTTTGTAATCCAATCAGATCTATGAAGGTTTATCCTTTTGTGTAGCTTTTCAGTTTCTCTGACGTACTGAAGGCCACAGATCTTACACGTGATGAGATAAATCACATTCTCTGTTTTACACGTTTTTTTTGGACCATGTATGTTTAGTTTTTATTTAGTCACTGTGCTAGTGAATGTCTTGGTCTCTATCATATGTTGACAGGTTCTGCATCGTTTATCGCCACAGGGTCCAGATTGACTAAGTTGGTTTTGACTAGCGATTGGCGTTAGCTTTGCCCTGACTAGGATGTCCTCTAGGTTTTTTGGTCTCCGGTAAGCTACTACAGGTTTGTTCGGAAGTATTAGGTTTAGTATGTCTGACGGTTGCACGGTGATTTTACCTACTTTGGGATTGTCTGGGTAATAGGTCAGAATAAATGGTATCCTATCAACCTTTTCTTTCTGTCCATATCTGAGTAGGTCATCACGGTTTGTTTGTTTGGCCCTTTGGATTGCCTCCGCAATCAGGTCTTTGTCGTAGCCTCGGTAAATTAAAGTTTTAGCCAGCTCTTCAGACCTTTCTAGGAATCTTTCATCGTCGGAGCAAATTCTGCGTATCCTCAGTGCCTGGCTATATGGAATGTTCCTAATGCAGTGTTTTGGATGACAGCTGGTTGGGAGGAGATACTGGTGTTTGTCGGTTGGTTTCGAGTAGATGTCTGTGTGTAATTTGTTTTCCACCAGTCTGGTTGTTGTGTCGAGGGAAACATGGTTTGAGTTGGAAATTTCTGCCGTGAATTTTATTGAAGGATGGAAGTTGTTTGCCTGGTAGTGTGTACGCTCAACCGATGCTAAGAGCTGACCCTCAAGTTTTCCCATGAAAATGTTAGCATACGAAGAGGCCATTTTAGTACCCATTTCAGTTCCATTGATTTGTAGGTAGTTTTCTTCATTAAATTAAAAGTTGTTGAGTTTTAGGACAAGCTCCAGGAGTTGGATTAAGAAGTGTGTGGGTGGATGGTTTACAGTTCTTGTTTCCCATGCTTCGCTACATGCTTGTAACCCTTCGTTGTGCGGTATGTTGGTGTACAAAGATGTGACGTCTAAGGAAGCAAGTAATGTATCTGGTAGTAATGGTTCACTAGCTTTCTTTTTATGAGATAATCTGTCGTGTCTTGAAGATATGATGGCAATTTGTGGACATGTGGTCTCATAAAATGATCTAAATATTCTGATATCCTTTCTGTGAGG
This sequence comes from Potamilus streckersoni, assembly GCA_016746295.1. Taxonomy (NCBI): domain Eukaryota; kingdom Metazoa; phylum Mollusca; class Bivalvia; order Unionida; family Unionidae; genus Potamilus; species Potamilus streckersoni. Next base: position 45,939 of record JAEAOA010001317.1, read on the forward strand.
TGCCCGTTACCTGAGATTATAGGTCTGCCAGGGTTTCCTTGTTTGTGGATTTGGGGTAGAAGATTAAATCTACCTGCTCTTGGATTTTCTGGGCTTAAGTAGTTTTTCATTTGCGGGTCTATGTGTCCGCTTTGGTACGCCTCGTCAATAACATTAGTGATGATTTTTGCATATTCCAGCGTTGGATCATGGTCCAGTTTTTGGTAGAACCTAGCGTCACTTAGTTGTCTACTTGCTTCACTAATGTAGTTTTCCCTATTCATAACAACAACAGCGGAACCCTTATCTGCAGGCTTAATTATAATGTCTGTTCTGCTTTTCAGTGAGTGCAGGGCATCTCTTTCTTCTTTTGTCAAATTAGAATATTTGTTAGTATGGTTGATATGTCTGGAAGTATCGTTTTCAACCGAGTTGATAAAAGCTTCCAGATTCGGAATTAAATTTTTGGTGGGGTCCAGTTGCTTTTCTTTCTAAATGTGGGTTGGTCACACCTTATATTTTCCTTTGATGTGTTTGTTGGTTGCAAGGCAAAATGGGCTTTGAGTCTTAGTCGGCGGATAAACTCTTCGGTGTCATTCTTAAGCTTCCCTCTGTCGTATGTTTTTGGACGGGGACAAAAACTCAAACCTTTCGATAAAAGTTTTATCTGCATCAGTAAGTTCTAAATTGGAGATGTTGACTACTGTGTTAGTAACAGTTGCATTAGTGTTTGTTACAGAGTGCTTGCGATTCTTCCTTTTGCGGCGATTTTTCTTCTTACGGTTGTTTCTAGAAGAAATTTCGTCAATTGAAGTTTCTTCACAACAGTCCTTTGGTTGTAGATCATGACTTCTAAGTTTTCTATCTCTGACTTTGTGTAGTTTCGAAGAGAGTCTTTTTTCATCTTTATTTAATTTGGAGTAAAACGTTTTCAATTGTTCTTCTGTTGAGACGGAATTGAGCTGATGTTTTAGTTCTTCAATGGTTGCTGATTTGGCTAGATATTGATGATTTACGTTTTTACTAAGTAGGGCTGTGAGTTTCATGGAAGCGTCGTGAGTTATTTTATTCCATCTTTTGTTGAATCTGTTTGAGCTCTTGCCAATAATTTGCGGTTTCACATGAATTTGAAGACCTTTAGTGACTGTATTTGTTTCGAGGAAATGATGCAAGAAGGTGCAATGATGCTTTAGGCGAAGTAAGGCATCAGTTTCATTGCGTAAAGTTTTGAATGTTTTCTGTATTTGTTGAGACATCGTCTCCATTCTAAGAGATACGGCAACAATTTAGGTATAAGAAGAAAAAATGGAACGGATACAGTAGCATGAAATAAATCCAGGACCGAAGAAAACATGAAAACAGAATGAATACAGAAAACGTGCAAAACAGAATGTGATTTATCTCATCACGTGTAAGATCTGTGGCCTTCAGTACGTCAGAGAAACTGAAAAGCTACACAAAAGGATAAACCTTCATAGATCTGATTGGATTACAAAAAAGTTGTACAGAAGCCCGGTCGAAAAAACACTTCCCCTCTCTTGGCCACACTTTCAGTGATATAACACTTTTCGCTATTTGTAAAAGACCCATTAAGAGTCGAAAGCGCTTAGGCTAGTTAGTTACTAGTTTCGTACTGTTCGTCGTCAGTTTATTACATCTATTTTAATCAATCCCTGACACACGTGATCCCTTGGTGGGTCCAGTAAGCTTGAAAGGGTTTTTCTTCGCCATACGATTTGTATTATATATATATATATATATATATATATATATATATATATATATATATATATATATATATATATATATATATATATATATATATATATATATATATATATATATATATCGGAGAGCACACAATGTAGCATTTTTTTCAAAGCATCAAGTAAAGAACACATGCAAAATATTACTAAATAAACACTGCATCTAACTGATGAGAAGCAGGACATTTATCAAAAACGTTATCACGTTAATGTGTCAATAAAGTTTAAAACGAACCAGAACGACAAGGAAGAGCAGAAAATCCAGGGAGCAACCCAGGAATGCTGCATTGGGTTGGGTAATCAAGTTAGCTACATCAGTCCAAAGGGTGCTAAGTAATAAACACGGATTATCAATCTGGAAAGCACAGAGAGAGAGAGAGAGAGAGAGAGAGAGAGAGAGAGAGAGAGAGAGAGAGAGAGAGAGAGAGAGAGAGAGAGAGAGAGAGAGAGAGAGAGAGAGAGAGAGAGTAAAGAATAAATGCAGAGCTAATAGTCAATGTGCCTGCAGTATTTAATAAGCTTTTTTTTACAGCTGCAGCAATAAGCCGAAATGGATAGTTTAGTGCATGCTTACGGGGCCCTGGGTATATTTGTTAGAGTTATATTCGCGTCGACTTAAGAATCATTTTCGCACATAGAAGTTATCTAATCATGCATGTTGCCAAGTCCCCGCTATAGTGTGTATACACAAGAAATAACTAATAAAATGAACACACAAAGAATAAGTTAAATTTATTTCAGAACATGATTTAAGTTTTGTCCCTGTATACCTCAGTAGAAGTAGACACATAAAATATAAGTTCCCTAATCAAAGTCAGGTAATATTTCAAAATGTAGATAGTAGGTAATGACAAAAATGTTCCTTTGAAATCAGTTCTTACCGTTTATTTAAAAAAACACTGAAAGAGGTGGACATTTGTTCAAGCCTCTTGATAACCGAGAATCAAGTGCAATACGATTCATGTTTTAGAAGTAAATGTGTATCGACAAGAAAGATCCCTTGTAAACCGTTGATTGACTAATACCTTCAAAGAAGCCAAATAAATGTCAGTCTTCTTGATCGTGTAAAGAATTTATATATATATATATATATATATATATATATATATATATATATATATATATATATATATATATATATATATATATATATATATATATATAACTGCGTAAATTGAAAATTGTTTCCCATACTTTATGGGCAATCATGCTCTTCGTCTTAACACAACAAATCTACAAGATAATCTTAAGACCTATGCATATATGAGAGAGAGACTATTTCATGTATATATTAATTTAATCATGTCTCTATCCATCTAAATCATGTCATTGTAATCTAATATGTTTTTGTTGTAAATTAAATAGAAAAATAAAACACATTGCATGTGGCGTTCGTATATGCAATAAAATTAAGGGCAGATTTATACATGTTTTTAAATTTGAAGTTGATACACAACTGCAGCAGATTTTGGGGAACTCAGTCGAACAATATATATATATATATATATATATATATATATATATATATATATATATATATATATATATATATATATAGATATATATATATATATATATATATATATATATATATTGTTAATTGTTTTAATGACTCTATATGTGTTTGTATCCCAAAGCTGGCGCTCTGTAACCCTGGGAGAGGGGGCGGTGCGATTACCGAAATGGGAGTTAATGCTGAATAATGCTTTTTACAAGGAAAGGTAGGGCGCGTAGTATAACCGAAAGGAATTGGAAACCACTGTGTTGAAATTTGAAACCGATGATTACTAATATTTATTGAACTCAATATTCTTTGCATTCAGTAACATTAAGAACAGAAATAATATTTATATAAAGAATTTAATTACACACACACTCATATATATATATATATATATATATATATATATATATATATATATATATATATATATATATATATATATATATATATTGTTCACAGAAAGAAGTCAAGATTTCAACAACGAATAATCCAAAATGTGGACCAGCAATTCAAAACGTGGACCAAGATTGCATAATTTGGAAATGAAAATTGTGTACCAACATTGCAAATGTAGTAAAACACTTCAAGAGTGTAATAACAATGAAAATGTTGCAAAACACTTCAAGATTGGAACCAAAATGAAAATCTTTATTCACAATGCAAATTGTGGACCAACAATGCAAAATATGGAAATGAAGAAAGTGGACAAACAAAGAAAATGTAGTCAAAAAATACAATTGTTGACCAACGATACAAGATGTGGAATAACAATGCAAAATGTGGATATGCAAAATGTGAAACTACAATGGAAAATGTAGAAATGTAAAATTTGTACCAACTATGCAAAGTGTGGAAAAATAATGCACTTTATTATTTCAGTTAATACCTTGAATAAATAAATCCTCTCAAAAAGAAACTGAACACAACAATAAGGCCATTTTCACTTTTGATATTAAGACAGGCCTGAGCAATTATACAATAATCAACCTTAATACGGAAAACAAAGACACAATTTGAGAACTAAGGTGTGGGTCAAAAGTTCATTTCCAGAAAATTAAAAGTTATAAACAATCTTATATAGATCTTCACTATCCTGTCATCTTAAATGAGATTTCCGTCAAAGTTTAAACATGTGTTCCTGGAAAATTATAAGGTCATTAAAAGGTTATATCTAGAAGTCAAACTTAGTAAACATGCTTTTCCTACGTGGCTATAGAAATGTAGGCCGAAATCCTATCTTCACTTATGGATAAAGGTCAATCATACAACAAAAATTATCATATAATCATGAATAAAAGGCAACACACAGTAGGAATTATATATTGTAACGTGATGGGTTCAGAAAAAAAATCCATAAAATAATTCTACTATTTACATGTTTATTTACACTGTTCACTATATACACTCATTTTCCCTTGTGTTGCATTACACAAGAAAACTCTTATTTCCCTGTAGGATTACAATCTAACTATACATTAGAACAGAGAGAGAGAGAGAGAGAGAGAGAGAGAGAGAGAGAGAGAGAGAGAGAGAGAGAGAGAGAGAGAGAGAGAGAGAGAGAGAGAGAGAGAGAGAGAGAGAATCTAATTAAGCTCTATCGATGGAGGGGCCCCGAGTGGCCGAGTGGTCTAAAGCGCTGTCCGTTACGGATCACTGCCATCTCACCTCTTTCTGGGTGGGTTCGAGTCTAAGATTCGGCGAATGTGGATATGTGAGAGAGCTTGCCAGTAGCTTCTCGTGGGTCGGTGGTTCTTTCCGGTGATTTCCCGGTTTCTTCCTCCACCATTAAAACTGGCCGCCATGTATAGCCTTTCCTGTGCTGAAAAATGGCGTTAAACCCCACAACAACAACAACAACAACAAATCTATCGATGGAACGATGGTGCGATTGTTCCTAACAGAATTCTACAACCCCTCTCTCAAGTCTGTGAATCTTATTTAAAGAACTTTCCCAGTTCATAATTCAGCCTAATTAAACCTTATCCTTGACACATGAAATCATATAAGGATTCATTTTCTCACTTCCTGTGTTCACTGCCATCAGCCTGGCAGCTCTGTTATAATTAACCGTTCTAATTGTTTCAACTATTGCACTAGGGAAAACATAACTGTCCCTGTCATTATAGCATCACCTCCCCAGGTATCAAATATCATCAAAATATGCATATGAGTTAAGTCCTTGTATCTATAAATTTGACATATATTGTAGCTCATGCATATATATATATATATATATATATATATATATATATATATATATATATATATATATATATATCGGAGAGCACACAATGTAGCATTCTTTTCAAAGCATCAAGTAAAGAACACATGCAAAATATTACTAAATAAACACTGCATCTAACTGATGAGAAGCAGGACATTTATCAAAAACATTATCATGTTAATGTGTCAATAAAGTTTAAAACGAACCAGAACGACAAGGAAGAGCAGAAAATACAGGGAGCAACCCAGGAATCCTACCTTGGGTTGGGTAGTCCAAAGGGTGCTAAGTAATAAACACGGATTATTAAGGTGGAGAGAGAAAAAGAGAAGAGAAGAGAGAGAGAGAGAGAGAGAGAGAGAGAGAGAGAGAGAGAGAGAGAGAGAGAGAGAGAGAGAGAGAGAGAGAGAGAGATTCTATAAAATAACAACACAAATAAAAAATAGCAATGATGTTAAATGGGGTTAACTGCTGCCAAAACGTCAAATGACTTAATTTATATCCACGTTGTTTGTTCACATGTTGTTGCGTTCTTGCTTTGTTGAATGTTAATGCCTAACAAATTGCGTTTCGGGCATAAAATTTATGGCATCTTCTTGTTTATATAGTCCCCTCACATTGCATATCGACCAGAAAACAAGTACTCAGAGATATAGTAAATCTCTATTTTTACTTTATATGTGACAAATTTTATCCGTTTTACCCTTTGAAGAGCACATAATATACGATTTATTTGCAAGGAAGAGGTAAAATATAATATATATGTTTCGGTAGGCTACGGGTAAATCTCTATTTTTACTTTATATGTGACAAGTTTTGTCCTTTGAAGAGCACATAATTTACGATTTATTTGCAAGGAAGAGGTAAGATATAATAAATATGTTTCGGTAAGCTAGTGTTCGTCAGTGAGATTCTTTTCGTTAAGTCTGTCTCAATCCACGGGAAAGGAAATATTAAATTTCAGATACCATAGAAGTGACCGGTTTCACTTTAATCTCCGTAACTTCAAAATCTGAAACAGTACAAATACACAAAATGCATTACATACACATATTTAGGGTTAACCCTAAATCTATCACATCCCTCCGACAAATGTTCAAATCCCAGTAGAGTACAAAATAAAAATAGTATCTAACCTGTATGATAATGTTATTTACTCGTATTTATTAATATTCAGTAAGTATAATTATGCATTCTCTTGTAGAATCTCTTGTAGAATCCAGGGGTAACACTTTCAGTTCTGTTTGTTGTTTCTTTGTAACCGTATAAAATTATTTCTATACACCATGATTGATGTGCTAGAAATCCGGAATGACTGCATATTGCATATTGTCACTTATTGTATATTCCACACTTGCAATATCTTATGAAGTACCTGTGTCAACAGCAATATGAAATTTATATATGTACAGAATTAAAGTTTTTGTTTATACTGAAATCATTCAATATGTGCTTTACATGTATTACATGTATTTCAATACCATATCTGATGCTTACCTACATGAAAAACTTCAATAACACAAATAACAATAAACATTGTCATTCTGTAAAATAAAAATAAATGCCAATATTACACCTTAATAAAATAAAATTCTATATAAAGTTACACTGATTCTAGGAGTTCATAGTTTCATAGTTCTTGAGACACTTGTATCCCCTTGAAGCTACACAATCCATGAATTCGGTGCTATTCTTCCGAAAAGTTATGAATGTCACTTTTAGAGGATTAATCACAGAAGAATTGATTCTTGATGAATTTCCACACTAGACAATTCCAGAATATTTCCAAACAGGAACCAATTTTCATGTATTCAACTGATGTTGTATATCAGTTTCAAAGACAATATCCCAATTCAAGCATCTTATTCATTTCCACTATAATATCTGTTTTCATGTCCTCATTTTCAAAGCAATATTCACTTTATAGGAAAGAGTATACCTCAATCCTTAATACATAATCAGTTTCAAATGCTACTCTCCACATCCATTCATTTCGAACAATTCAGATGAAACTTTTTAAAAAAATTTTTCAGACCTATACAGTCTATGACTATATAAAGTCCTGATAGATTCAAACCTGTCTGATATTTACTGGAATGTCAGTCTGAAGTAAGTAGTATGAAGTAAGTAGTATGGCAGCACTTAAAATAAATACTCTTTTATATATTACTAACAGTTGTATTAAAATAACTATATATATATATATATATATATATATATATATATATATATATATATATATATATATATATATATATATATATATATATATATATATATATATATATATATATATATATATATATATATTCAAAGGTACATAATGAGCTATTCTCCTACATTCTCTAATCTTTTCTCCACTAACATAATCAGTCCCTCAACATTATCAAATCTCGCTTCTAGCAGTATCTCTTGTAAATCTTTTTCGATCTTTTGTTTCTTTGAGCAGAAGACCAATTAGAAAATCTGGGGCTTTTATTATATAGTTTAATACTACTCTAAATTGAGTTGGATCTCGATCGAAAAATATTGAATTCTGTCCTTCCCCCCTTTCTAGTGTTTACATCCGCTTGTCTTTTTATTTTCTATGTTGTTCAGAGTTGCTATTGTTGTTAAAAATTGTTTCCCCCCACGCTTAGGTTGATCAGATCACTTTTTTCATTATCCTCTTTTGATGTTGTGGATTGTACTTCATTTTCATTGCTTTTCAAGTTTGTTTTTCTCTATGTTTGGAGTTTCTTTCTCTTTTCTTTCTGCTTTTTTATCCATTTTCCATATGTTCTAGTGACTTTCCTTTTCCTTTATTCAATCTTAAGTTTTGATTTTCCTTTTCATTTTTTTCTTTCTCCAATTTCCCATTTGATACCATTTCTAGTGTCTTCTCTGTTCCTTTTTATTTTCATTTCGTTTGTGTTAACCTCTGCTCATTGATTATGTCTTTGTCTGTACCAAATTTTTCATTCTCTAATTTTTCTCGACATTTCATTAATACTTTTTCTTTTTCTTTGTTGATTAATTGTTTTTACTCTATTTATTTGCTATTCTCTTTCTCCACTTCTCCAATTTCTGCCATTAATAGTGACTTATCCTTTTTTTTCATTTCATATTAAACCTTGTCCATTTCAATATATTTTGCATTTTCCAATTTTCCATTCTCTTTCTTCCCTATTGTTTTCTTTGTTCCTTCCTCTTTACTTTCTGTTAATTTTTGTCCTATCATTTCTCCTTTTTCCTTCTCTAAGTTTACATTTTCCACCTTCCCAAATGATTTTTCTTTCTCATCTCTTTGCTCTTTTCCTACTTTGTTATGGATGGTATTGGTTATATTTCTGAATGGCTCTTCGAGATATATGTCGGGTTCTTCTAGTTCTTCAAAAGGAATTTATCGAGTCTGTTGTTGCTCTCTCTTTGTAATTCTACCTTTTATCCTATATCCTGTAAATGTTTTTCATTTTCAAACGCGGAGGTCCAATTGTCAAGCGATGAAATTGAAGAGGCTGATGAGGATATATAAGATATTGATTTCCTAGAGGGTTAAATACTTCCCTTTCTAATCTTTCCTGAAAAAACGGGCATAGGTAAGGTTCTTTTCTTTCACATGGTTGTAAGGTAGAACATGTGGGAGGTGAATTTCTTTGATCAACCTTTTTACTGCGTGTTTCATGAAACTATCTAGTTCTGCTTCTGCTTCCTCTATTTTTAATTCAGTTGAATGTGAAAAGAGAAAAAAATACTCTCTCTGTGCCCTGCAGTTAGGTAGATTATCATTACTTCTGAATTTTTGAAATATTTGCTACATTGATATGTCACTCCAGAATGTTGTTCACTCAAATGCATTATACACTGTGGCTCAAGATGAAATGTCAAGTCTTTGCAAATTGGTAAAATATTATCTGTATAAAAAACAAAAATATTAAAAGAATATTCGTGACAAAGTGACTGTTCTGGTCCATTTTTATGTTAGTTTGATAAACCATTGAGGTAAGTTTGCACCTTCATACAGCCTTATCTTGTCATACTGGACCACTCGGTTTTTGTTTAGGTCCTCCTTTTAGTCTATACAATACATCATTAAAAATCTTCAGGATTAGATATGGACCCTTCCATGGTCTTTATAATTGTTGATTTAGCCCATTTTTCTGATTGGATTGTAATACCAAACAGCATTACCTTATTCATATTTATTAAAATTTATTTTTGTGTCATAGTTTTTTTTTCCTACATTTTCCAGACAAATCCATTCAATGTTTTGAAAAATCATGCACCTTTTTAATTTTATGTTCAAAATTATTTGTATACTATGTTTTGTACCTTTGTTCATTATCATTCTCATTTATTTCCAAATACCATGTCAATGGGAAGAACTTTTTCTCTATCAAATGTCATCATACTAGGAGAAATTCCAGTGGATTCATGTATTGCTAATCTGTATGCCATCATCACCAACGGTAAGATTTCATCCCAATCATCTTGATGTCAGGACACAAATGCTGAAAGCATGTTATAAATGGCTCTGTTAGCTCTATCATGCCATCACGTTGGAGTCTGGCAATATAAGTTCTAGTTTTCTCATGTTTTTTTTTTCTAATGTTATACAGATCTCATTCAAAAGTTGTTACTCAAAGTGTTTTCCATAATGTGTGAATAAGAAGTGGTATTCCAAATCTTGTGATAAAATTATCTTTCTTTTGCTGTAGTTTTAGCATCAGTTTTTTTTTCTACTGGATATGCCTATGTCCATTTTGTAAAATAGTAACCTATGACCATTATGTATTTATTTCCCTGTTTGGTCCTGGGAAGTGGACCTATAAAATCAATAGCCACCCCGTCCATAGGAGCACCTACATTGGAGGTTTTCATGGGTTCTTTTGGTTTCTTGAGGGAAGGTTTCTACTGGCACACACATCACATTTCTTGCACCACTTTTGGACATCTTAATTCAGCACATACCAAAATAATCTCTGTCACACTTCCTGTAGAGTCTTTGCTATTCCTAAATGTGCAGCTGTGACATTGTTATGTAACTGTGTACGTATAAAATTTTTTCAAGCATTCTGGGACAACAATTCACATGGTGACTGTCATTTCATCAGCATTTTCCCATTTTCTATACAACATATAATTTTCTCCTACCAAGGAATTAACCCGTTTCCATTAGTAGTTTTTTTTCTTGACAGAAATGTGAAATATCTGGCCATATTTCCTTTCACTTTTCACAATCACCTTTACCACTTTCAGAACTGTATCATTTTGTAAATGGCATAATGTTTGGATAGATACAAGCTGTCCATATCATCATTTGACTGAAAAGTGATAGTTCTCCCTTTATTTATGTTACTGTCAGTAGATGGGAGTTTCTTCCTAACCTCTTTTGTAACATAACATAGTTTATCACTTATACCCTTCAGGTGATTACAGTTTCCACTCAACACTCTTGGTATTTCACCATGTGGAATCTCTGATAGATTTTTCACTAGAGTATTGTCGCTAAAAGAGTACCTACGTACCACAGAACACACAGTCAGAATGAAGCAAATAGCATATATTGATTATGTTGGGACTCGGTATACTAATAATATTGGGACTAGGCAAAATAATAATATTGGGACTAGGCATACTAATAGTATTGGAACTAGGCATACTAATAATATTGAGATTAGTCGTATGAAAATATCAATTTTATATAACTCTTTATTCATCTTTTTGTCCTTTGTGTTTACATGGGATGTAATAGACAATGAACCAATTTGATTTGGGAGCTTAGAAATACAAGCTACCAGTTCTTTCTGTGATTCACATTCAGCATAATTTTCAACTTTTTCACAATAGGTACAGTTCAATGTGATACATGGACGTCTTGATAAAAGATCTGCGTTAGAGTGCAATCTGCCAGCTCTGTGTATGATCTCAAAATCATAGGTAGCCAGAAAAGTTAACCACCTAGCTAACTGACCTTCTACCATTTTTAAATTTATCAGCCATTTAAGACTACCATGATCAGTCCTCACTGTGAACTTCTGTCGATAAGATAGCGAAGAAAATGTTTGATTGCGTTTACCACTGCAAGAAGTTCTCTTCTTGTGACAATATTTTCTTTCAGTTTTTGATAAACATTTTCTAAAGTACTTTTTCTTGTCCATTTTGGATTTGGGAGAGGATCGCTCCTTGACTCACATTTGAGGCATCACAATCTAAAATAAATTGGTCAGTTTCAGTAGGCAATGCCACGATTGGTGCATTTATCAGTGCATGTTTTATATCCTTGAAGGACTGCTCACATTTCTCTCTCCATACAAATTTTCTACCCTTTTCTGATAATTCATGTATAGGTTTGGCCAAAGTAGCAAACTGATACACAGATGATCTGTAGTAACTTGCCAAAGATATGAAGCTTCTAGCTTCTTTTATATTTGTAGGAGTTGGCCAATCTCTAACTGCTTTAATGTTATCAGTACTTGTGCCTACACCAGCCTCACTTATAGTATGACCTAAAAATGTGACCTTCTTTTGAAACAGGTTGCATTTCTTCGAATTCAATTTCAAGTTAGCATATTTGAGTCTTTGAAAAACTATCTTCAAAATAGTGAATTGATCTTCAAAGGGTTCTGAATAGCATATCATATGACCAAGGTAAAAAAAATGACCAATTTTCCCAAGATTCCTAAAAGTGCCATCTGTATAAGACGAGTAAAAGTAGCAGATGCATTGCACAGTCCAAATGCTAATCTGCGCCATTGCCATTGTTCTCTTCCTGGTATGTAGAATGCAATTTTATGTCTATCTTTTTCAGCAGTTTTTACTTGCCAATAGCCTGATTTCATATCCATACAAGACCACCATTTTGATCCTGCTAAAGCATATAAATGATCATCTATTCTAGGCAAAAGTTGAGAATCTTTGACATCATTCAATCTTCGAAAATCACAAACGGAACCTCACCGAACCATAAGATTTTCTCACCTCTACAATTTGAGCATTCCATGGACTTTGTGGTCATTTTTTAATAATTCCATCTTCTGCCATCTTTTCAAGTTCGTTCTCCACAACTTGTCTTTTAGCACGTGACATTCTGTAAGGATATTTTTTAACAGGTTTTGCATTTCTTGTATCAATTTGATGTTTTATTAAGGTTGAATGACCTATATCACTTGATGATGCAAGAAACATGCTCTAATGTTTTATCAAAAATTGTTTTAACTGTTCCGTTTGTTCTTTATCAAGATTTTTAGAAGACCTTACAAACATCTCTGTTAAATGTTCTGGTAATCGTTGAACTCTACCCCCTTTTCGGTTGATTGCTTCAACAGGTTTACTGTGTACAACTTGCACTGGTTGTAATTCTGCAGTAACATTATTGTTATCCAACTGAACTGGTTTTTCTCCTAAATGTATACATTTTTAGGATGTACTAAAACTTTTGCTACTAGTAAACCAGTTTTCTCCAAATATATTGGAAATGGTTCAGTTAAGCTCATCGATTCCTTATCATACAAGTCAATTGGTCTGCCATTTACAACTATTTCAGTTTCAGGAAATATCACAACATTTTCAGTTAATGCAAGTGTACAGCACATAGTTTTCGTTTCATCTGATTTCATATAGCACGGTACTTTTTCTCCTTTTACATTTAAATAACAATACTAATAATAGGGTTACACTGGTATTTTTTTTTAAAAAGTTAATACCAAGTATGACATCTTGTTGTATATCTGCTAATCATACTTCATGTGTGAAAGTACAAGCCAGTAAAATAATTTCTACATCTGCTTTCTATCAAAAGGTTGACTTTCTCCTGTTACAGTTAAAAGTATACTTTTTCCTGAAGTCGCCTCTGATTGTGAGTTTTCTGACAAAGATTTTACTGTCTTACTATTTAGAATTGTAACATTTTCTCCAGTGTCACACAACAAAGAAATGCAATTTCCATTTACTTTAGTATCTACAAAATATCCTGTATCAGTCCCTAGATTGTTTAGTTTGATCACTTTGGACCCTTCTTTCTTTACAGTTGAGCTTCAGTCCCCAAGCTTGACCCAATTCTGTTTCCCTGACATCTGGTCTGTCTATCCGTATTTTCCCATTTGTTTCTAAAACTATGGTTTCGCTTGTACTTTTGATTTTGATTTCTATCTCTCTGTTCAAGAATTTGTTTTCTGTTACTACTGTTTGAAAAGTTTTGAAACCATTTTCCATAGTAATCTCTTCAGTAAACATTTCTTCTGTCATTGTTATTCCAATCATCTTGTTTTCTTTTTCAGTTTTTGTATTCTCTTCTCTCTGTTTCTAACTGCAGTTTTTGGACTTTTTGAAACAAATGGTCTAGCCTTTGTACAATTTTATCTAGCTTGTCATCATTAGGTACAGTTTCTATTTCAGGCAGTAAGTTCATATTTTTTCTGTCTCTGTTTATCAGCTAGTTTGTGAGCTTCCAATTTGTGATGTGATGTGGTGTAATTTTGATTTTTAACGTAGCTTTAACACTTTTTCAGTCACATCGCTACGATGTCTGCAGTGTGGCAGTTTATGGTGATGTCTAGCACTGGAGAATCATGCCGCAGACATGTAGCATGATGTCCCACTCAGTCACATTATCCTGACACCAGGCAGAACAGTCCTAACACTAACTTCTTAATTCTGAGCGCCAAGCGAGAAAGCTGTTAGTACCATTTTCGTAAGTCTTTGGTATAACTCGACCGGGTATCGAACCCACGACCAATGGCATCCTAGGCGGACGCTCTAACCACTAGGCCACCGAAGCGGTAGCTTCCAATTTAAGTTATTGTTTCAGCCTCGTTTAGTGTTTTAGGATAACATTCTCTTAGACTAGTTTTAGATTCCAGCAAGGCATCAATAAAGTTGTCCAGGACTACATTTTCAATAATTTCACCAGATGCATCAGGATATGCCCGTCTCGTCAATTTCTTAATGTTTTTGCCGATTCAGAAATCAATTATCCCTTTTCTCTAACTCTAGATTTAAGTTGTGGCATGTGTATTTCAGGTGTATTTCGAGTTCCAAATCTGAACTTTAGCATTTTCACCAGTGTGTAGTAAGTTTTCCTTTGTTCTGGTTCGATTTCATTAAGCAAAGAGTGAGCAGTACCAGTGAGATGCTAGCCCACAGTGTCTTTGAATGATAATCCCACTCATTAAGTTCTGCAATAATATTGAACTGAGTTAAATATTCATCTATGTTAGTCTAACCATCATATAGCTGAGGTTTAATTTTAGACTGTATATTGTTTCTCATTATCTCATGAGTATGTATATGTTCACTACTATTCTGATTCCACTGTTTCTTTGAAGGCTGGGCTTTTCTATTTCACTAGTTCTGGAATTTTCATTTCTATTTTCAATCAGATGTAACCTATTCTGTAGATGGTGCAATTTTGACTCGTCAAATGTAGATTTCATATCATTTGATAGGGTGAGTATTATTTCTTTAACTTCTATTGCTAAACTTGCCATTTGTTGTTTTCTAAATTACTCCAGTTTACCATGGGGACTTGAATCCCTTGATCTAATTCCATCACTATTATCATCAATTTATTTTGCCAAACTTTCAGTTTCATTTCCTGCTTCAGATTTAATATTCATGTCTTCCAAACGAAATAAATGTGTATTTCGCTCCATTTCCAAACCTAATCAGTCACTTTTTAGAAAAAAATTAAATTGTTTTATAAATTTTATCTTCTACTGTTGAGTCTGATTTTAATAACTATGTTAAGGTGTCACTCTATTTCTTTGATTGGATCATTATGACATCTGACAAACAAGCCTCGAGGGTCTGGAAAATTATTTAGGAGTTTTAGCTTTCTCTTTCAGATCAGACGCTACAAGGGTTAGTCTGACTCTAACAATAAAGATAAACAATAATAAAGATAAATTAAAAATTCAGGACAGATTTATTCAGTAAATGTCTCATCTTTAAAAATACTATACATTTTCGCTTGTTTATAGAGTCAAATTTTACTTGCAATAATTTACCAGCAGATAGAACCATAGTGGATATATCTCGATAATCTAAAACAAATTCATAATTTACTAAAATTAAGCCTGAGTGTTCAAAATCTAATGTGGGCAAAAAAAATAAATGTTGTTTGAGAGTAGAAGTTTTGAATTTCGGCATCTAACTTTGAGTTCCGAAATTCGTGTGCAGAAAATTCGTTTGCTTATGACAACCTGTAGTTTAATGTATAAGTTTCAAATTATTCTTCAAAATTTCATGCATTATATTTTCCATTTCCAAAATTTACCTCTCTCATTTTTATTCCTGCTTTAATCAAACTTTTTCTCTAAAATCTAGGGCTCAGTCTAAATTAGTTCCTTCCTCTATCCTTTTTTCCGCTGTTTACTTGGTCGGTCAGCATTAAAAGGTTAGTGTTAGGACTGGTCGGGTTAGGACTGACTAGGTGGGACATCATGCTACATGTCTGCGGCATGATTTCCCAATGCTAGACATCACTATAAACTGCCACACTGCAGACATCGTAGCGATACGACTGAAAAAAATCATAATCACATCACATCACCTATCCTTTCTTCCGTCTGCCACCTTATTTGTCTAACACTATCTGTCCCTGACTTGATCACTTGATCAACAACACTAGTTATATACAAGTGTGGCACGTGTAAATACTATGGTAAACAAAGCAAAGATTGGTAGGTATTGCAATCGATCGTCTAATCCAAATCGACTATGCTGACGTAACCTCACGATAGTAATACACCTACAAATTCGTGCTTTAATTCTTCTAGTTTAACGTATAACTAGACAAGATGATCAGTCATAACAAACCCGAATATATAATTCTCATCTTCCAAAGTTTATACAGGTATTTTAATTTTAAAATCTTTTATTGTTGTACAAAATACCCGAATGGGTAATGAGTATCTATATATATATATATATATATATATATATATATATATATATATATATATATATATATTGAGCAGCAGAGGAGCTGGACAGACCAAATTATTCCCGTCCGTCGCCACCTCTATCCCCAAAAGTTACCAACAAAGCCTTAATTTCTAAATCCAAGACAAAAAAATGTCTAAAATATATAGACCCCAAGAAAAATATCAAAACATGGGGTACCTACCCCACCCTAATGATGCAAAATTGGGGGGTAGAGGGACTGGACAGACCAAATTATTCCCGTCCGTCACCACCTCTATCCCCAAAAGAGTCAGCCAGAAGGCTGTATTTTCCAAATCCAAGACATAAAAAAATATCTAAAATATATAGACCCCAAGAAAAATGTCAAAATACGAGTACCTACCCCACCCTAATGATGCAAAATTTATCGTGATCATGATGCTCAGCCGAAAATTTACAATTAATAGATACAATAGTTTTATATTATGGAAGTTGGAGAAGCACCATCGAAAAGATATGCTCGAGAAAAGCTCGCCGCTATCAATAAAGTTTTACCGGTTCATGAGCGACTAAAGGAAAAATTACAGGAACGTCAGATGATGAAGGCTGATTTACTTGAAGGTCGTCAGGAAATGTTTGAACCGATTACTACAAGTATGAAAACTATGTTGTATGGTGATAGCGATGATGCATTTAGACCTGTAGATGAAAAACCTATATCTGATTTACTTAAAGAAATATCTGAAAATGTTAAACCTAAACCTGCTGAGTCTAAAGTAGGTTTTAGTTTTATAAATAAGTTGACGGAAGAAGGAAAAAAACGAATTAAAGAAATTCAAGCGATTAAATCAGATGAAAATATAGCATTGGGAGCGGCTGCTTTTAAAAGTTTTGATGATAGAAAACAAATTTTAAAAGATGTGTACAAAAATAGTAAAATATCTAGGAAGCAATGGTTAGATTGGATTTATAAAATAAATAAAAATATTTCTGGTAATTTAGATAAAAACGATGATAACTATAAGGATTTTATATACGGGGCTGATTTATGGGAGGCTAAGAAAAAGGAAGATGAAAAGAAAAAAAGAGAAGAAGAAAAACAAACTAAAAGAGGAAGACCTAGACGACAACAAGATCCAATAATAGAAGAAGATAAAAATAGAGGCGGACTAACCCCAACTACCTACCATGACTCACAAATATGTCCAGATAGTATCATCAGAGATGTTTCCCGATTGGAAGTTCTCATAAGAGGAAGAAGTGCAGGAAATAATTCTATTGAATTAATTAATGAATCTGCTGATATTGCGCATCGACTATTTCAAAATAAAATAATTGATCTTCATACCTACAGAGAATTTATTGGTGATCTCATGGAAGGTAGTAAATATTCAGGATATTGCAGTGATTAACACAATTAGAAATCAATTGATTTTACAATAAGAATGATAGTACACTACAATCATGATAAACCGGTCCAAGTATTTGTGGTAAATTCAAGATTACCGGTATATAAAACATTCTATGGTGAAGGACTTGGAGAAACATTATTAGGTTTTTTTTACAAGAATGGCTCCAAAAGTTGCTCCATTTGCTAAACAAGTTGGTATGAAAGCTATTGGGGTAATTGGTAATAAAACATTAGGAGCTGTAGGAGATGTAGCTGGTAAAGCATTTTCCTTCGTAAAAGATAAAGTGAGGTCATTATTTGGACGAAAACAAAAGATTCAGACTCTTCCTTCAACAGAAAATATGCCGGCAAAGATAAGTAGAGCTATAAATAAACGAAGCTCAAGAAAAAATCAATGAGTTAATAATGAACTCGCCAGAATTGCTATCAACTCCAACACAAAATGTTAATCTCTCAAGTCTTATATCCGGAAGTGGACTTAGAAGAGTGCGAAGATAATGATACTTGAAACATTAGTGTTTCTGAATTGAAAATAAAAATACTTAGTATAAAAATGGTATTTAAGCAGATAATAGATACTGCATTTGATATGGACGCGCCTGTACCTAAAGATGAATCTGTGGGAAATTATCAATATTTTGCTTACAATGCAATTGATCCAACTGCAACAGGTAGAATTGATCTACAAGTTCAAGATAAAAGTGAATACTTTTTACCTTGTGAAGCATACATCGAAGTTGAGGGAGAAATTTTAAAGAAAATAGCAGCTGGTGGTACAGAACCTTATGCAGCAGGGGTACAAGTTGGATTTGTAAACAATGGAATTATGGCGTTATTTGAAGGTGCAAAATATATAATAGACGGAAATGATATAGAATCAATAAATAATGATGTAGATATTGCAACAACAATTATTGGATTAGCTAGATATTCTGACGATTATATAAGATCAGCTGGACCAACTATGATGTTTGCTAAAGATAATTCTGACAACGTTAATACAAATCAATATAATCTTATAAAACTTGCACATGATGCATCACTTGACCCTGCGCCTGTTGGATATATAAGACCAGCAGCAGATTTTGATGTCATTAATGTTAACCCAAATTATAATTTAGGTCAAGCAATTCGAAACACAATGTTAAAAGGTGTAAGAAGACGTTTTTCATGCGCTATTCCATTGTCTCATATATTTGGATTTTGCAGAAATGTCAGAAAAGTTATTTACGGAGCTAAACGTACTGTAATGCTTCATCGAAGAAGTGATGATGATAGAGCAATTTGGAGAATTCCAGCTGATAACACAACTGAAGAGACTAGATCAGCTGATAACGCAAAGGTTATTTTATCTAAATTGATCTTATTAACACCATCTCTCGCTGTTAACCAACGTTTGTTATCTTGGATGGAGACTGGTGAAAGTAGTCTAATAAGCTGGTTAAATACTTCGAAAGATTCTTTTGAAAGTAGACAAACTGAATTTACTTGGAATCTTCCAGGAAAAAGAGGAATTTCAGCTCCGAGACATATTTTATAGCTTTGCAAAATAAAAATCGAACTCATGGTGGTGGTCAGCAAACTCGTTCACATATGATATTTGATAAGTTAGACGTAACCGAAGATTCTCTAAGGATAAACGGCTAACAAGAACCTGCTGAACCTATAAGGTTAAGATTTACGGATAATGAAAATAATATTGCCAGAGTATATCATCAATTATGGTCGTTCATGGGTCGTGATCAAAATGTTGATACCGGTCTGCAAATATCTCAGCTCGATTTTCAAACATTGTATCCTATCTATTACTTTTCATTGGAACATCTTGATATGACAAAAGAATCTGTCGTCGACATGACTTTTAATGCTGTAGTAAGAGAACCCGGGGCTGACGGATATAGAGCAATTGCGGTTATTCTTAATGATAAATCTATGTTGATCGAAGGAATTGGAGGACAAATGAGATTAGTTGATGCACCATTGCGAAAATTTCCATAAATTAGAATAATTTCCATAAATTAGAATAATTTCCGCAATGAACTCAATTGAAAGAATACTTATTTTACAATAAAGATGACATATAGTACCGTTAATGTTCAGTTGACTCCCGGTCAAATTAAAAAATTACAATCAAAATCCGCTAAAGAATGCGGAAGATCGATAACATTAAAACCTGTTCAAATGTCAGGCGGACAAAATAAATTATCTTTGACGGCTACTCAAATAAATCATTACAATAATGCATTAGCTAGTGGAAGAGGAATTAGACTTGATCTTTCAAAAGCCGCCATTAATGATATGATAAAAAATGGAGGAATATTTCCACTACTTGCCGCTATTCCAGGAATAATTGCCGCCGCTGCTCCTGCTGTAGCTAAAGCTGCTGCACTTGGAGCTATCAGTACCGCTGCTGGAATGGCATTAAAGAAAGCTACCGGAAATGGATATAGAAAAAAGAAAGGTGGAATTTTACCTCCAAGTGTGATGCTTCCAGGATTAATTGCTGCAATGGCTTCGGCAATTGCTCGATTCGCTGCAACAAGAAAGACCACAGGACAAGGATATAAAAAAAGGGAAGAGGTCTAAGACTAGGAAGACCGCCAATGTACTAGTGGAAAAATCATTTAGATTTTCACCTATGTCCAATTTTGATCTCCTCAAAGCAGTAAAAAAATTAAAAATAAAAAATTTCAGAGGAGTTTTTATGCGTGACCAATTACATGGGATCGCTAGTATTTCTAAAGAAACTGAAATTATTAATTTAGATAATAATGAAGGACCTGGAACACATTGGGTTGCATACGCAATTGATCCAAGAAGTATTATTTATTTTGACTCATATGGATTAGCCCCGCCGAAAGAATTTTTAAAATATATAAAACCATTGAGTTCAACGCCATTATTTTATTCTACGTTACCGACTCAAAAACTGACAGATCCTCCAATATGTGGCAGAGAAGTATTAAATGTACTCTCAGAAATATCTAAAAATCCTGATAAATCTCCACATGTAATCGTTCATGAATATACAAGTGGAAAAAATGCAAGTTTAAATTAAAAACGTAGTGTGTTCTACAATAATGGTTGATATTTGGGGACGATCATACGCAACAACTAAAGGAAAAGAGAAAAAACTAGCGTTGACATGAAAGAAATAACTAAAAAAATTAAAGATGAAATTTCTGGATTATTGACCACGAAAGATGTTGATCCCGGTGAAATAGTTCTATTTGAGACAAAATATGGTAAATTAAAGACTAGCAATCTTTCCCTCGATGATCTTTTGACAAAAAATCCCACCGCGGATGATAATTCCATCGTGGTATTTAAAAAAGGAAAATTATCGCCGAGTACAATTATGTCTAAGATCACTGAAAAACTAGCTGAATTTGAAAGATTTTTAAATGATTTTTTAGGTTCTCCGCGTCAATTATTTAATATACAAACAGCGCATATTAAAGCTAATATAGATGGTCTAGCGTCACTCAGAACTGAATATGACGCGCATATAACAAAGTTTAATGAACAAAAGGTATATAAAAATCTAGGAGATTTAAAAACTGAATATGCAGATCATATAACTAAATATAATGAACATACGACTCAATTTACTACGTTAAGAAGAAATTATAATACCACAGACAAAGTTATTGAAAAATTCTTTGATAAAAAAAAATGTAAAAGAGACTGATGTTACTACTACGCTACCTAACATTATTGATAATCAGCAAAAAAATACCGGTGATATCAATGATGTTAAAGATAAAATTAAAAATATTAATGAGGCTGGTTTTCATATTATTAAAGATCAAATTAACGAACTTAGAAAATCATTCAATGATAATAAACTGTCAAATATCGCTAAAATAACTGAAATTGAAAAAAAATACAGGATATCGAAAATGGTATTCCGATTATAAATGAAAGAGTTGAAAAAATAAAAATAGATTATCCAGCGGAGCAGGTTAAACAAATTTCTTATGTCGTAAATACTGGAATTTTTTATTGGGTTAATGATCTAAATATTGCTGGTCTAAATATATCTATTAGGCGTGAAAATGAACGTCCGGGTTTATATAGATTTATGTTAATAACTACTAAAAGTTTTAAATTATCTTGTTTTGTTAATAGTGTTACAAACGTTGAGTTATCCAGAGGTATTAATGCGTTAATTTACAATCATAATACCTCTAATGTATACATTACAGCATCATATGATGATGCAACTTTAGTCAGATTAAATATTCCATATGTGTTAGAATATTTAGGTCCGCAAATCATTTGAAAATGCAAAACTATTTGGAAAAACCCTGGCGTTTTACAATAATGAATAAATCTACAGAATCTATAAATTTCACCGCTAATAATTTCCGATACGATACCATCAAGGAATATTCAGCGAAACTTAAAACTCTCGCCGATGAATACCAAATAAAAATAAAAAAAAATACCGCCGTAGAATTACCGCCATTAACGTTATAGTTTACTCAGTTTCTGGACTACTTGCCGGAGCTGGTATTATACTGTCGTCAGTTACCATGATAGCACCAATTGCAGTTCCTATTGCTATTTCCGCAATAACTACCGTAGCTGGAATTTCTAACGCGATCACTAAAAAATTATTGTCATATTCACAGGAGAAATTAACTGATTACACAACAAAATATACTATCGTGGAAAGCGCTCACTCGCGTATTTCATCGATGATCTCAAATTCTCTCGACGACGAAGTAATCACCACTGATGAATTCTCCACGATAACTGAATTATATAATACCACTATGGCGAAAATCACAATCACGATTGAAAATGTAAAACTATTTGGAAAAACGCCAGCGTTTTACAATAATGTCAGAAATTCAAATACTCCAGCGGATATCAGATAATACATCCCCGAGACAAACTAGCATGATCTCAATATCGTCAAAAAATCAGAATTTGTCGCTAAATTTCCATCTCCGATTCCCGTCTACGAAATCGCGTTAGCTAAACTTAGAGTTTACAATAGTTGGCCTAATATCCGAGATAAACAATTTGGAAATCAACTACCTAATAATTCCCTTAGATTTGCATATAAAAATCGCGATGATGGTACTCCAGATTGGACTACTATTTATATACCAACTGGATCATATGAAATTGAAGCTATCAACGAAGAATTCTCCCGTAGAATAAAATCTACCGTTGAAGGTGAAGCTAATGAAAAAATATAGAAAAACCAATAATAGATATCCAAGTTCATCAACCAACATTATCGTCGATAATTGAAATCGCTGAAGGATATTCCGTCGACATATATAACAGCTCAATAAGAACAGTATTAGGTTGGCCTGAAAATCCACCTAGAACCGCTGACTCTTCCATACCAAAATCACAAGTAATTCCAGAACCTGTGAAATCTGATTATCTCACCGACGTAATAGGACCTGAAAATCCATCGAGATCTTATGATTATTTCGAAGAATTAAATTTTTCAAAGATTTATATATAAAAGAGCAATGATCCGTTTAGAAACGATTGGTTTGGTATTCCTTCTCGCTTATATGATGAAAGTTATTATGAAAAAGAAGGTTTTGTTATTCATCCAGTTGATTTAGGAGATTCTAGAATTAGGGGTTTCTTCTTTAACTCCTTTATTTATATGGAAAATGATTTTGAATTGTTATTACCGTCGTTAAAATCCGGCCTTCTTACACAGGCGGAGTTTATCAGTGTAGTAGCCGCAGGTAACAAAATCATTGACGATATGAAAAAATATCATTCAAGGTTAATTAGTGTTTTTGTAGACGAAAATTCTCCTCTGTCTAGAACGATCGATGCAAGGGGATACAGGGAAGGAATAAAAAAAATCCAAATCATAAACTACCAATATATAACGCACCTGAACTAAAAAATTTACTCAACTTGGCCATCGACGAAGGATTTAATAGAATTCATCAATCGTGGAAAGATAAGCAATCGAAACCAATTATCTTAACTCATAATAATTCTCCTGAAGGTGACGGTAGACATAAAGCTCCCGGTAACGTTAACATATCCAATGTGATCGCGCTGAATTTGACATGTAGTGCCGTTCAAGGTAGTTATCAAATAAATATGGAACAATCTGATCGAGCTCATCCCGCTGATTTACTTTATTCAACAGCGCCATCAGTAAGTCCTGGATATTTAATCATTGATGATCCAACTAATCCAGTATATATGAGATGTCATAACGATTTAATCAACGAGCTTAAATTTAGATTTACTGATCAGGATGGTAATTTGATTGATTTACGTGGTGAAGACCTTGTTATTAGTCTGTTTGTAAAAAGCTAGCTTTTTCATCCTAGCGGATCTTCATCCTAGCGGATCTTCATGGTAATCATAGAGTAATCATAGAGTAATATTCATCATAAGATCTTCGATGAAATGAAAGTTATGGTAATTATATTGGTAATTATACCGGTAATTATGCCGGTAATTGCGGAGGAATAATAATTTCAGGTAATTATCGTTAAATTGCTAGCAATTACATCATAATTACCGGTATAATTACCAATATTATTACCGGTATAATTACCATATCGTGATAAATATAAAAAATAATGTCAAAAATAATGTAAAAAAATATGGATATCATGGAATAATAATAAAAATATTTTTTATCCTTGTTATATATGCCTGGCAGAGCTTGATATTTGACGCGTGAAGAAACATAAAATTATTTCAATGCGCGGTAAAATCAGTCCAAATAAAATAGCTGTTCAGTATGGTAAAGGATTAATTAGGCTTTATAAAATATGGACTGATTCTACTCCCGATCAACAATTTCCAGGTGGTGTTACAGGTACTCAAGCTGGTGAAAAGCTAACTAAAGTAGCAAAGAAATTAAAAACTGAGATTGATGAACTTCGGGTACAAGCCGACGAGGACAAAAAAACATTTTATGAAATAAAGAAAATGAACGAAGAAAATAAAAAAAAAATAAAAAGACAAGGTGAAATCCGGGATAAAATAATTGAAGATCTTAAAAGTAACGATGAAGGAATAAAAATAGGAAAACAAGCATTACAGCAACAGTTAATCGAAATAAATGAGTTAAATAAAGAGTTAGAAAAACAACGGTCAACAATTGCTGAGTTAAATAAAGAGTTAGAAAAAAATAAGACTATCATAGAAAAACAACGGTCAACGACAACGGAACAAAAAAAGAAATTAGTGAACTTAGAATCGCTAGCGATTCCAGAACTGTAATGACTGATCCGAGAATCGCGAGTGGAACTGCTAGTGGAACTCCTAGCAGTTCTAGTTCTAATTCCAAGCCGGTAAAAAAATCCGTTGAACGAATTCTATCAGAAACGTTATTAGGAACACCAGTGGTTCCGGATGAAGAAAGGCAAGTTAAGCGTGAGAAGCACCGGAACTAGAAGTGTTAGACCCAAAAGTGCTAGCACTTCCACTTGCAGTTTTAGTGTGAGAATCGCTTGCGATTCCATCATCGCCAACATCATCAGATGCTGCCATTAGTTTTTTCCATTTCATCGGCAACAATTTTAGCATATTTTTCAACTTCAAATATTTCTTTTATAGCATGTTCTATTTTCCTAATAATTTTACATACTGGAACAAATAGTTTTAGTTTATCTTTTGTTTGTTTCGTTAGCACAATAGTGCGAGAATCAGTAAGCAATTTGATTATTCTGTATTCATTCCGATGAGTTTGTCTTCCACGATCCCTTGCGTCGATAACACTTTTGTAATCATTGGTGACCCACTCTGAAGTAAAATTACTACCTGGATGTACATATTGAGAAACTTTATCAATTTCGTTGCAAAGCAGTGCGATGTTTTCGTCGTTCATTATTATATAATATACAAAAAATCTTATCTCTAATTGATATATATTTTCAAATATAAAATAAAAAATATCGTTAAATGATTGTCTACTTCATTAATATACAAAAGAAGCCCAACAATTTAAATTTTTTGAAAACGCAGAGTTGGTAACACCATCAGCGACATATTTTATAGCTCTGCGGTAAATACCATAATATTTTTCAGCAGAATTCATCGAAGGAAAATATTTTTCTTCTTCTGAAGTTTTTCCGATTATCGGTCGACGATACGATAATTTAATTATTGGAGCGCGGTTGAGGCAATTTACTTGTTGAGTTACAACACGAAGATTTTTCAATCTGTTATCGAGTTTATTTCTGTTAATATGATCAATTATCAAACCTAGTTGAATTGGACCGTTGTAACACTCGTAGATGAACCTAGATAAATAATAAGTTTTTTTTCCCCGTTATGAAAAATTGTGATTTTTTTATATCCCGTATTATTTATATTACCAATATTTTTTTTATTTACTCGATGTCGAACGATACCATCCCGTGAAACCTCGTAATTTGAATAAATCGGGAGGATCTTTTTTACTATGCTGATTATGTGTTGCGCAATATTTTCCTACACAAGGGCGATTACATACTTCTCGTCGCTTCCACACCCATGAACATCGATTTGACATCTCTATATATATTTAATTTTAATTTTTAATTGAATATATTTATTATTTATATATTATGGAACATAATAATAATGTAACTCAGTCGAAGGATATAAAAATTTTTCAGAATTTAACGATAGAACCTTCTAATAAAGATACATCAAAGATGAAAAAATATTTATCAAAGTTGGATGTCGTAGAATCTGCGAGAATCAGGCGGAGATTTGATTTGGATGGTCCGATAAACCCACTGAAACATAGATCGCAAATAATCAATGGAATCAGGGAAGCAAAACGAATATATAGAGAAAATGGAGCAGTGTATGTATTTTCATCGTATTTGACGAACCGCGATGATTACAGAATAACAATGGAACGAGCAAGAGAAATATTATCGTTGATAGATTTTGGAACACCGCAAAAACCAAAAAGATATATAATGGATTCTTCGTATTTAACATTTTATAAAGTTCCATCTGAACGTCAAAGAGTAAATCGTCAACAAGATGAGATAATAGCGCAGTTATTTGGAATGGAACCAGTAGAAGTTAGCAATGTTAACAAATCCTGGAGAATATTTCATCATCGAAACAGGGTTAGTGATGGCAGGAGGGGATTATTTGTGTTAGATAGAAATACTTTACCGGGAGCTTTAGTTGGCATTGATAGCAGATATTACAATATAGCTTATCCGTATAATACTACAATATATGGTTTATATGTAGTGCCAACACCGGATGAAAATGAAGTAGGAGGAATGAGATTATCATCAACGCTGAAGTGTGTAGCAGAGCAGGTGATAAAACATTTTGTGAATTCAAAAGGTGGCAATGGGCTAACCGATCGGAGAATGCAAATTATCAATAAGTGGAATGATCGTATTAAGCAAAGAAATGCCGGGGCAACCAAAAAAGATATAATCGAGTTGGAAAAAAAGCTAAAAATACCAGTTGTAGTTAAAATGCTGCCAGATAGAGTATTTTATGATTCCGGTTGCTATCGATCAAAAGGATCACCTGTGGAAGTTCTTGACCATAATTTTCATGCGTGGGGAATACATGATGGTGATTTTCCAGAACAAAAGACTGTTAGATATTACACCGGCAATATGTTTGACTGGATAAAAACAAATATGCAAGATATCCATGTTAACGTATGGTTGTTTAGCGATGGTGATGGAGAGTATAATCAATTTGTTACATCAAAAGGAGAAATTTACCGGGATAAATATCTTCAGGGCAAAATGGAAAAATTTGCTGGTAGGTATGTCACTGATAAAGATGAAATTGAAAAACTAACGCAAATAAGCTTTTCAGTAGAGTCAATCGGGTATCAGATAACTAAAGAAAGAAATTCTTGGAAGCCGATTAAAAAAAAGTTTATCAATGATATCCGCGATAGTTGTATTGAATATTCCCACGGTGGATTATGGAACACTAAATATAACCTTTTTAGAAATAATGAATATGTAATCAGATCCGCTGACATGAACGCGTGTTATCCAGGAAGTTTTCTTGGTGGTGGCGAATGCGGTGAGTATTTTAATCGATTTGGAATTCCTGGCCATGGTATGATAAGAAGAGCAGTCAATGGGGTATTGCCTGATTATGATTTAACCGGATTTGCCAGAGTAACGCGATTTAAACTTGTCGATGGACTGCATCCATGATGTTATTTGTGGTTTGGCAAGCATTTAAGCAAAAAGAAATGGACTCCAACTGTAATATTGCGATGGGCGCTAGATACTGAAATTCTAGCTGATCTAATAATATCCGAAGTAATATTCAGCAAAAAACAAACGAATATCTGGATGCCAACTCCGGATAAAGATAGTAGGTTTAATAATGAATATATCTGCGATGTAATAATCAGTGAAAGTAAAAGAATTAACCGAATTATAATCGGAAAATTTACACAAGGAGAATACGGTAATGATGATATTCGGCGGCGCAAAACGGCAAAATTAATATTAGATCCTGGGGAATTAAAATTTGTTGTTGACGATGCCGTATCTAAAGGAATATTTCCGGGCCAACAAAACCAGCTAAACTATCATCTGGAGAAGATTTTGGCACTATTGTAGAATATTTTGGTGAAGAAATGCCGCAGTACGTTCATTTACGATCATATATGCTGGCATATTCGACGATAAATTTATTCAGCATGATAAACAGATTTCCTGATATTGCGGTTAGAGTTGCCGTTGATTCATTCTATTACGATGAAAAATATCAATCTGTCGTCGACAAGTATCTCGGAGATGGTAACGCATGGGGAACGTGGCGTATCAAGGATGAAGAACTACATAATTATAAAGAATCGAACGACTACGAGGATAAACCAGAATATAACGGTAGAACTGCTAGCGATTTTAATGATGAACATTCAACATCGCCAAATATTGATGATCCTATTGCAAAAAATTGGTTAATATATTTAAGCGGACCTGGTGGCTGCGGTAAAACTACTAGGGTTATGGAGCATTTTCGCTGTATCAAAGATGATTTTTTTGTGCTAGCACCAACCCATCGTTTAGTCAGGGATTTTAAAGAAAAAGGATTTAATGCGGATACATACCATAATTATTTTAGATATAGTGGAGTTGATTGGTCGCCCGATCGAATGGGAACTAAAAAACTTCATTCCACGATAATGTTTGATGAAGTTTGTATTATGCCTATTTCGACAATAAAAATGTTTTTAGACTGGCTTAAAACAAAAAATACCGTAGTCGTGTTTTGCGGTGATCATGGTCAACCTCCGCCATTTGGGGGAATATCTCCGTATTGCTGGCTGAAATTGCAGGTTGATTATTACGAAGAAATGAACACAGATCGTAGATCACTTGATGCTAAACTAGCCGAATTAAAATTGTCAATAAGATGTAAAAATAACAGAAATCAGGCCGCTGTATTTCGTAGAATGATCCCAGGTAACACATTTGATGAATTTTTAGATCAGTGGAAGCCAGCAGATTTGGTTGTAACTAGTAGAAAAAATACCAGAGATAATATCATAAAACAATTATTTAATATTCATAAAAATAAATTTCCTAATGAACTTATTCCGTTGCAGTATCGTCCAAAAGATACCAGATTACAAAATATTTTAGTTGATATTCCTGGATGTGATTCTGTTCAAGAACAAAAAAAATTAGTTTTAAATGATATTGTTTACGTAAAACTGTCGGATGTTCCTGATGCATTAAACATGGAAAATTCGCCATGGCGGTTAGGTTATGCGTCTACGATACATTCTACTCAAGGATTAACTATCACGGATACAATCAAATGGATCATTGATGATTTCATCGAATGGGATAATTTAGTATATTTAGCTGTAAGTCGAGTAAGGCGAATAAATCAGATTAAACGAGTAGAATTATTTAAAAATTTTTGGCGGAAGTTGAGTATTATCTGGAATAACTAATAATTGTTCATAAGTGAAGTTTCTTTGCGGTGCATCAAAATCTAATGAATAATATGTCGGTCTATATACCGATGAATGTATTCCGTATATTTTATGAGTTGTAGTACTCCATGTGGGGTCAGTAGATCGTCTAACACCACCCTCCAATTCACCTGGCTCATAAAGATATCTAACAGTTGAATCCCACGGTATTCTTTTTTCTGGGGGATTTAGAATGTCTACAGGTTTTATTTTTTTTGCCTTATACTCATCATTAATTGTTTTTATTACTGCAGGAAGTCGTTTAACCCATTCTGTTGATCTATTTTGCTGAATAAATTCTTTTGAATACTGATAACTAAATAATTTGTCGGCAAGGGTTCTATTAAATCTTTCAACAATAGCTTGATCACGATGAATATTTGTATGTCCACGTCTGATAGTAACATTTTTTTTAGTCATCGTCGAGGTAACTTCACCGCGAAATTCATTGCCTGGATCAACCTGAAGTAAATTTGGCCATGTAAGTTGGCTGCGTTTGTAGATTTTTTTAAATGCTTGTATGACTTCTGCAGATTTTTTCGTCATGAGTGGTTCAGCATCCTTGTATCTGGTAGCTATATCAACTACAGTTAACGCATATTTATAATTTTTATCATGCGGGAGGTATAAAATATCAGCCTGATGAACTTCATTTGGGACGTAAACGTCAAATGATCCATATTTGATGGATTTTGGTTTAGGTAAGTAAATCTGCCATATTGCTTGTTTAGATAACCAAGTTTTTGCAGTATCATATGGAACTCTAGCGGCTGCAGCTAATTTATCTATAGCGGATTTTCCTTTCCAATATCCTTGCGGAGAATAATAAATTGTTTTCATCTTTTGAAATGCTCGCATTTCTACTGCCATTATTTAAACACTTGCGCCAACTAACAATTTACCTTTCATCGCGGATTTAATAATCCATGTTGCAATTTTTTCTCTGAAATTTTTATTTTTTATAGAATTTAGCGCATGAATTAAATTAACATCAGCGAGATGTCTTTGCTGCAAATCATTACTTTTATACGCGATATCATGTATTCTACAGGCTTCATCGATGGTATTTACGGGATATTCACCCGGTTTAGGTTGATCATTTTCATTTAATCTGATATCTAACCGGGTACCTGGTCCGCAGTAGCTATATCCTGGGAGATGTTTTTCACCAGGGTATTTAGCTCAAGGGAGTCCTGGGAGTTTAGTAAGTCTTGCGGCGATATCTCCTCCACTTTTTTTTATAAATCTAAATTTTTTTGTATTGCATGTTACACATGTCCCAGTAGCAGCATGTCTATTATTTTTAGTTACAATCGTCGTTAGGTCATTTGTATTTGTACGTGTCTTACATTTCACACAATATAAATCCATAATATTATTATGATATAATTAAATGGAAGTTCTTGACTTTTCAGCAAAAAAAGGAAAACCTTCGATTAAACATCATGTAATGCTACCAAATTCAATCCGGGGTATTATTATAGGACCATCCGGCTCTGGTAAAACTCAGCTTTTACTCACATTGATAATGAAATACACCAATTGGGATAAATTATATTTAATAGCACCAAGTGCAGATGACCAAGATTGTTATACAGTATTAAAAGATTTTAATTCTGCCGCGGGGGATAACTTAGGTTTTGATCCAGTTGAGTTTATATATGATGTAAAAGAATGTCCTCACGTAGATGATCTAGATGTATCTTTGAATAATATGATAGTATTTGATGATGTCATGTTGGACAATCAGAAAAGTTCAGCTTTGCTATTCTCCCGAGGTCGTCATAAACACGTTGACATGTTTTATTTAACTCAACGATATACCCAGATCCCTAAAGTTATTCGTGATAATTGTAATTTTTTATGTGTATTTAACGGTGTCGATAATCATACATTGAGAAATATTTGGCAAACATGGTGCTCCGACATGGATTTTAATAAATTTAAAAATTTCTTTAGTCATGCTCAGCAAACCCCTCATGGATTTATCACGATAAATTTGCATGATCCTAGGACGAGATATCGTGTTGGATTGGATACAATTTTCGGCTGAGCACCATGATCACGATAAATTTTGCATCATTAGGGTGGGGTAGGTACCCGTATTTTGACATTTTTCTTGGGGTCTATATATTTTAGATATTTTTTTATGTCTTGGATTTGGAAAATACAGCCTCCTGGCTGACTCTTTTGGGGATAGAGGTGGTGACGGACGGGAATAATTTGGTCTGTCCAGTCCCTCTACCCCCCAATTTTGCATCATTAGGGTGGGGTAGGTACCCCATTTTTTGACATTTTTCTTGGGGTCTATATATTTTAGACATTTTTTTATGTCTTGGATTTAGAAATTAAGGCTTTGTTGGTAACTTTTGGGGATAGAGGTGGCGACGGACGGGAATAATTTGGTCTGTCCAGCTCCTCTGCTGCTTGTTGGTATAAAGAAATTGTATCTGCAGATGCTGTTGTTATATCAAATTGTGATCTGCCATTAATGCTCATACATAAATCTTTTTTATAATGATGATATTGCTTATATATTTTCATGTTTAGCAATGGCTTTCCAATAATTAATTAAATTGCAGTAGCCTGTCGAGACGGCTGTGTAAATTTCTTGGTAAGGATGCACACACGTACTGGAATTTATGTAAAGCTAGTCCGTAAATTATTGTGATTTTTGTTACAATGCACGTGAATTGATGGAATTTCTGATGGTAATAATCTTGATAATTCACTGGAGTGAAATATTATTATTGTCTCACTGTCCTTTAATAGGTATCATTATGAACATGACGTTTGGTCTTTACTCTTACATTCTTATGCAGAAGCTTTGGCCGTTTCTCGTTGAAATCGAACTGACTCCAAAATCCAAAATGGTGACAATGGGTCACTGTGCCCTTTTATGTTAACGTGTATATCTTTTGTGAGAATATTCACAAAATACAGAGATCATACAGTTACGGTAAACCGCTGACATAGCCCGGAACACAGTAAGAAATCTGCTATTTGTCTGTTATACATACTGCTAGTCAATATGTTTGAGCATATAATAATAATAATAATAATAATAATAATAATAATAATAATAATAATAATAATAATAATAATAATAATAATAATAATAATAAAACATTTGCCTACTGCAAGCGAGTAACATATTTCATTTTGTCCGTGAAAAGGTTTAGATTTTCATTTAGTAGATGAAATATATTTGTTAGTTTCAAAGAAATATTCACTCTCTCTATTTAAGTCTTTTAAGATGTTATATTTATTTGTTCTTTTATTTAAATAAACCTGTAATAAGCTCCAGGATAACATTTTAATATTAAAATATCCGAAGGCCGCACTACCTGTCTGTCTCACTGTTGGTTGGTCAGGCAGGAAACTCATAGACCAAATTTTAATTAAAAAAGCTTGATATAATTATAACATTGTTTAGTTAAAACAACCGATAGACTTAGACATGTAGAATATTGGTACATATATACATACATGCATGCATCCATCCATCCATCCGCGCGCGCGCACGCACTCACACACAGTTACGTATCGGCTCGTTTAAGATAACAAAGAAAGAGTGAAGACAACAAGTTTTTTTAAGTTTAAACCAAAATAATTTTTTCCCTAGAAAACATGAAGAAAATATAAATATGTGAAACAAGGCTTTCGATTTACGAAATAGATCCAAACGTTTGTTCTAAAGATTAGAACACACATAAGTCATGTGAACTGTTCTAAAATGACACAGTCTTAAGTTCAATTCCTGTCCACGATGGCGGATGGCGACGTCACACGAAGGCTAACACAAAAATCCCAGAATTTTCACAGTGAAGCACAATTTGTGTTGTTCCGTTTCAATTTAGAAGAATATCAGAAAATGTCTTTGTCCAAACCAGTAGTGTTGTTCTCTAGGGAAAAAAATATTTCGAAAGTAGACGAAGCACAATTATCTCCACTAACAAAACACATATCGTACTACGTTGACACACGAACAGTCAACTACTTCCAGCACAGAAAACCCTTTTGAAGGTAATAAAAACTGTGTGACTCTCTAAGATGTGGAAATCGGCTACGACTATGAATGAACTTTCTTAGAGATAACTAAGCATATAAACCAAGCTAATACGTCGTTTCATGTACACGCGCACGGAAGATAGGTGTGATTTCGCAATGCATCTGGACATCAGGAAAGCCTGACCAAGTATCAGCCAATCATTTACATAGCTACTTCTAAATGTATACTTGCGACGAAACTACTATCATACACAGTTCGTGCTTACATAAGTCACATTTACGATTTAAGTAAACACGATGTTTCTAACAAAACATTAGACCCATTATAACATAATAATAATAATAATAATAATAATAATAATAATAATAATAATAATAATAATAATAATAATAATAATAATAATAATAATGACTACATTTAATGATATAAAAATGAAATAAAAAGATTTATACAGAATTCATTCCTTAACACATAGTTCAACAACAGGGTCGTAACCATCCATCCATCCGTCCATCCATCCATCCATCCCCAATCCCACCCCCACATAATTCAGGAATTAGGGATGTTATGTTTTATAACGTGTTTGGACTTTTCATCACACAAAGCTGTAGTCATTTTTGCTTACATATCAAGGGAGACAAATCTTTAATTGAACGGTTATAAGTCTGGACCTAGTCATTTATTATCTTTCTTGTCAAAACAAGACAGACTGATGCTTGCTTGATAGATAAGTAATTATATGCATACATCTGATTGATATATACAGATGTACAGACAGACCTGCACATACAGATACAAAAACTTGTTTACGAGCTATTAGTTTAAAAAATCGGACTTTGTCAACAAAAAAAAATTGGACTTCGTCATTTATCCGAGAAAGTTGACATGTATCAAGGGTAAATCGTTCAGAAAGTAGTTTGTCATTAGTTTCATATACTGACTAAAACCTTTTTTCACCAGCTTCATACCTTGACAGTAAAACATCTCACTTGCATGTTTTTTGACTGGACGATGCAAAGGTACAGAAAGACAGATCGACAGACATATAGAGAGAAATACATACATACATACATACATACATACATACATACATACATACATACATACATACATACATACATACATACATACATACATACATACAAGAGATATACACAATAAGATATTGCTGTTTTTAATTTTTTGATATCAATACTTTTAAAACTCTTCTGTATTAGTGAAGATATAAGTATTTTAATCAAATTATATGTTGTCATGATGAAGAACAGAAGAAGAAAGGATTCAATGAATGTGAATAAAAAAGCATATCAGCGTGTTGTTAAAACAACATATAAACTTATACATATATGCATACATACTAATTACATAGTAATTTTTCATTTGTTTCAAACATTGACTTCTCTCACACACAAAAAATGTCACCAGTTTCTCTGGGACAGAACCCCATCCCCAGATAAAAAGTTATTCAAGCTAGTTAGAAAAGCACGCATGAACTGAAAGTGACATTTGAGCAACCATAAAACCCCCTCCGCATATTTTTGAAGAAGAAAATATGACAAGATCGGAATTGGAAAAATGGCCAGTAAATATGGCTGAAATAGTGGCTTTCCCGTTAGCCACCCACTCTTTGTTTTTGCAAAATGTGGTAGAATACACCTCTCCGAGACGATGACGCCGACAGCCATGGGAGAGGACCCCAATCTCCAATATGGAGAAAGACGAAGACAATCGGAAGAGGACGGAAGAAGACAGTCGGAAGATTGGACTGACTGACAGATTGTCAGACATTGCCAAATCAGATTCAGATCGGCTGTTCAATTCAAAAGACATGTATATTCAAGTACGGAATCGGAACTACTAATCAGATATGACGGGAAACCATGGATTGCAATTATAAAAATACCAGGAGACATGACGAAATAGTGGCTGTCCTGTTACTGTGTTCATACAAAATATGGTTGTTACACCTCTCCGCGACGACGACGACGCTGATAGCCATGTGAGATGAACGACAAACATATATATATATATATATATATATATATATATATATATATATATATATATATATATATATATATATATTACTTCCATTGTAATTGTTACATATCCAAAATCACCAATACAATACTACTTCTGACAATTCAATACAAAACTTATTTCAGTTTGATTTAGACTAACAGTTTCCTTCCACTCGATTGAAAATAAACCATTATATTCAAGATACTTATTCTATTATTATTTGATTGAAAAGTAACCGTCCAAATACCTTTTTAAGTGCATCATATCAATACGCTAATGTGGCGCGTGCATGCGTAAACTTGGCGCATTCGACTTTAGTGAAAATCCGACATTCGTCAAAGTAAACGCATAGACTGCCACAGCTTTAGGGCAAAATCCGACCTCTTTTCAAAAGAGAAGCTACTGGGAAGCTTTCTCACGCAGCCAGAGGTGAGATGGCGGTTATCCGGAATGGTGAGCGCGTTAGACCACTCAGCTACTCGGGGTCTTGATAGGTGCCTGCATTCATTTCTCATTCAATGACATAGCAGTGTACAAAGAACAAATATAGAACATAGTTTAAGGCATCCTCATTACTATCCTAAAAGACATCTT
Source organism: Potamilus streckersoni (assembly GCA_016746295.1). Taxonomy (NCBI): domain Eukaryota; kingdom Metazoa; phylum Mollusca; class Bivalvia; order Unionida; family Unionidae; genus Potamilus; species Potamilus streckersoni. The sequence continues at coordinate 82,270 of JAEAOA010001317.1, forward strand.
TCCTAAGCAAACTATCTTGCTTAGATGCCGGTGGTTTCGTAAACAAAATGTTTTATCCAGTATTTCTAGAAATGCCGTTGAATGATCAAAAAGAATTCAATCTTTTTCAAGTGTTGAAAGTGCAATAGAATAAAGAAATGAGAAAAATGCATATACATAAATCTTAATATAACTTAATATAAATATGAAAGTAAATAAACTCAAAGTAATATGTTTACTAAAAGTATTAAACTACTTGAATTGAACAGATCAGCTTTATGTATTGTCGGCTGTTAAGGCAGCAGAACAAGAATTTAGAAATGAATGAATGAGAGTACAGTGCTTAGAGAATGAGAATAAAGGAAATCACATTTTAATCTAAATAATGAATTTCTAATTAGAATATTAATTCACTTACAATTATCGTAGTGTATGTTCTACTTAAATCATCACCAAAGAATATGTAACCTTAAATTACTATAAAATCATTTAATATTGTTGGATTAAACATGCACACTTAAAAATACGACAAGGTCAACCACGATTCGATTACATAACAGGAGACAGTCGTCAAGAAATTACAAAATTCAACAATGAAAATATTATTCTGATTATGATCGAGCCTCAAGCTTCGAAACGTTTGCGTGTCATGGTTCCCATAGCAGTTGTGGGCTTATTGTTTGCGTGTCATGGTTCCCATAGCAGTTGTGGGCTTATTGTTTGTGTGTCATGGTTCCCATAGCAGTTGTGGGCTTATTGTTTGCGTGTCATGGTTCCCATAGCAGTTGTGGGCTTATTGTTTGCGTGTCATGGTTCCCATAGCAGTTGTGGGCTTATTGTTTGTGTGTCATGGTTCCCATAGCAGTTGTGGGCTTATTGTTTGTGTGTCATGGTTCCCATAGCCGTTGTGGGCTTATTGTTTGTGTGTCATGGTTCCCATAGCAGTTGTGGGCTTATTGTTTGTGTGTCATGGTTCCCATAGCAGTTGTGGGCTTATTGTTTGTGTGTCATGGTTCCCATAGCAGCTGTGGGCTTATTTTTTGTGTGTCATGGTTCCCATAGCAGTTGTGGGCTTATTGTTTGTGTGTCATGGTTCCCATAGCAGTTGTGGGCTTATTGTTTGTGTGTCATGGTTCCCATAGCCGTTGTGGGCTTATTGTTTGCGTGTTATGGTTCCCATAGCAGTTGTGGGCTTATTGTTTGTGTGTCATGGTTCCCATAGCCGTTGTGGGCTTATTGTTTGCGTGTTATGGTTTCCATAGCCATTGTGGGCTTATTGTTTGTGTGTCATGGTTCCCATAGCCGTTGTGGGCTTATTGTTTGCGTGTTATGGTTTCCATAGCCGTTGTGGGCTTATTGTTTGTGTGTTATGGTTTCCATAGCCGTTGTGGGCTTATTGTTTGTGTGTTATGGTTTCCATAGCCGTTGTGGGCTTATTGTTTGTGTGTCATGGTTCCCATAGCAGTTGTGGGCTTATTCTTTGTGTGTCGTGGTTCCCATAGCAGTTGTGGGCTTATTGTTTGTGTGTCATGGTTCCCATAGCAGTTGTGGGCTTATTGTTTGCGTGTCATGGTTCCCATAGCCGTTGTGGGCTTATTGTTTGCGTGTTATGGTTCCCATAGTAGTTGTGGGCTTATTGTTTGTGTGTCATGGTTCCCATAGCCGTTGTGGGCTTATTGTTTGCGTGTTATGGTTTCCATAGCCGTTGTGGGCTTATTGTTTGTGTGTCATGGTTCCCATAGCAGTTGTGGGCTTATTGTTTGTGTGTCATGGTTCCCATAGCCGTTGTGGGCTTATTGTTTGCGTGTTATGGTTTCCATAGCCGTTGTGGGCTTATTGTTTGTGTGTCATGGTTCCCATAGCAGTTGTGGGCTTATTGTTTGCGTGTCATGGTTCCCATAGCCGTTGTGGGCTTATTGTTTGTGTGTCATGGTTCCCATAGCAGTTGTGGGCTTATTGTTTGTGTGTCATGTTTCCCATAGCAGTTGTGGGCTTATTGTTTGTGTGTCATGGTTCCCATAGCAGTTGTGGGCTTATTGTTTGTGTGTCATGGTTCCCATAGCCGTTGTGGGCTTATTGTTTGCGTGTTATGGTTTCCATAGCCGTTGTGGGCTTATTGTTTGTGTGTCATGGTTCCCATAGCAGTTGTGGGCTTATTGTTTGTGTGTCATGGTCCCCATAGCCGTTGTGAGCTTATTGTTTGCGTGTTATGGTTTCCATAGCCGTTGTGGGCTTATTGTTTGTGTGTCATGGTTCCCATAGCAGTTGTGGGCTTATTGTTTGTGTGTCATGGTTCCCATAGCCGTTGTGGGCTTATTGTTTGCGTGTTATGGTTTCCATAGCCGTTGTGGGCTTATTGTTTGTGTGTTATGGTTTCCATAGCTGTTGTGTTGTTATTGTTTGCGTGTCATGGTTCCCATAGCAGTTGTGGGGTTATTGTTTGCGTGTCATGGTTCCCATTGCCGTTGTGGAGGTTATTGTTTGCGTGTTATGGTTCCCATAGCCGTTGTGGGGTTATTGTTTGCGTGTCATGGTTCCCATAGCCGTTGTGGGGTTATTGTTTGCGTGTTATGGTTCCCATAGCCGTTGTGGGGTTATTGTTTGCGTGTTATGGTTTCCATAGCTGTTGTGGGGTTATTGTTTGCGTGTTATGGTTTCCATAGCTGTTGTGGGGTTATTGTTTGCGTGTTATGGTTTCCATAGCTGTTGTGGGGTTATTGTTTGCGTGTTATGGTTTCCATAGCCGTTGTGGGCTTATTGTTTGTGTGTTATGGTTTCCATAGCCGTTGTGGGCTTATTGTTTGTGTGTTATGGTTTCCATAGCCGTTGTGGGCTTATTGTTTGTGTGTTATGGTTTCCATAGCCCTTGTGGGTTTATTGTTTGTGTGTTATGGTTTCCATAGCTGTTGTGTTGTTATTGTTTGCGTGTTATGGTTTCCATAGCTGTTGTGGGGTTATTGTTTGCGTGTTATGGTTCCCATAGCCGTTGTGGTGTTATTGTTTGCGTGTCATGGTTCCCATAGCCGTTGTGGGGTTATTATTTGCGTGTTATGGTTCCCATAGCAGTTGTGGCGTTATTGCTTGCGTGGTATGGTTCCCATAGCCGTTGTGGGCTTATTGTTTGTGTGTTATGGTTCCCATAGCCGTTGTGTTGTTATTGTTTGCGTGTCATGGTTCCCATAGCCGTTGTGGGGTTATTGTTTGCGTGTTATGGTTCCCATAGCAGTTGTGGGGTTACTGCTTGCGTGGTATGGTTCCCATAGCCGTTGTGGGGTTATTGTTTGCGTGTTATGGTTCCCATAGCCGTTGTGGTGGTATTGTTTGCGTGTCATGGTTCCCATAGCCGTTGTGGGATTATTGTTTGCGTGTTTTGGTTCCCATAGCAGTTGTGGCGTTATTGCTTGCGTGGTATGGTTCCCATAGCCGTTGTGGGCTTATTGTTTGTGTGTTATGGTTCCCATAGCCGTTGTGTTGTTATTGTTTGCGTGTCATGGTTCCCATAGCCGTTGTGGGGTTATTGTTTGCGTGTTATGGTTCCCATAGCAGTTGTGGGGTTACTGCTTGCGTGGTACGGTTCACATAGCCGTTGTGGGCTTATTGTTTGCGTGTTGTGGTTCCCATAGCCGTTGTGGTGGTATTGTTTGCCTGTCATGGTTCCCATAGCCGTTGTGGGATTATTGTTTGCGTTTTTTGGTTCCCATAGCAGTTGTGGCGTTATTGCTTGCGTTGTATGGTTCCCATTGCCGTTGTGGGCTTACTGTTTGTGTGTTATGGTTCCCATAGCCGTTGTGTTGTTATTGTTTGCGTGTCATGGTTCCCATAGCCGTTGTGGGGTTATTGTTTGCGTGTTATGGTTCCCATAGCAGTTGTGGGGTTACTGCTTGCGTGGTATGGTTCCCATAGCCGTTGTGGGGTTATTGTTTGCGTGTTATGGTTCCCATAGCCGTTGTGGGGTTATTGCTTGCGTGGTATGGTTCCCATAGCCGTTGTGGGGTTATTGCTTGCGTGTTATGGTTCCCATAGCAGTTGTGGGGTTATTGTTTGCGTGGTATGGTCCTCATAGCCGTTGTGGTGTTATTGTTTGCGTGTTATGGTTCCCATAACAGTTGTGGGGTTATTATTTGCGTGTTATGGTTCCCATAGCTGTTGTGGTGTTTTTGTTTGCGTGTTATGGTTCCCATAGCAGATGTGGGGTTATTGCGTGCGTGGTATGGTTCCCATAGCCGTTGTGGTGTTACTGTTTGTGTGTTATGATTCCCATTGCCGTTGTGGAGGTTATTGTTTGCGTGTTATCGTTCCCATAGCCGTTGTGCGGTTATTGGTTGCGTGGTATGGTTCCCTTAGCTGTTGTGGGGTTATTGTTTGCGTGTTATGGTTCCCATAGCCGTTGTGGAGTTATTGTTTGCGTTTTATGGTTCCCATAGCTGTTGTGGGGTTATTGTTTGCGTGTTGTGGTTCCCATAGCCGTTGTTGTGTTATTGTTTGCGTGTTATGGTTCCCATAGCAGTTGTGGTGTTATTGTTTGCGTGGTATGGTTGCCATAGCCGTTGTGGGGTTTTTGTTTGCGTGTTATGGTTCCCATAGCCGTTGTTGGGTTATTGTTTGCTTGTTATGGCTCCCATAGCCGTTGTGGGGTTATTGTACCAAAACAAGCATGTGATGGCGTATGCGGATTCTGTATAGACATGAATATTTAGAGGAACAAATCATTGGATTTGTCAAGAAAAATATTTAGCAGTTTTTACTTTTTATTCCAGCCCTGTACAAGAATTAATATTGCATGAAGATTTGGGCTTTTATAACTCTCTGCATGATTTATTTAGAAAGTTTGAAGTACATTTTTTATTGGAAATTTAGCATTACCGATGCGACAATTGTCTTCAGTGAGAGTTCTGCTTTCCTGGACGGTATTTCTCTTTACCGAATTTATTACTCAATGGCACAAATATAACTCTCAATATAGTGCCAATATTACTCTATGCTCTGAAGGAATTTACTAAGGTGATATTAACTACAACCTGCAAAAGGAATTTGGCTTAAATTAGTAAATGTGGGACGGTTTATAGCATTCTATTGGAGTTCATGATTATGAGTAAGTAAAGTCCTCAAAAGAATTGTATATGTCTGTAATATATCACTTTCTTAGATGCAGATGTACATTTGTGTTTGTGACAGTTGGTATGACTGGTGTGATATATGTCTGTAATATATCACTTTCTTAGATGCAGATGTACATTTGTGTTTGTGACAGTTGGTATGACTGGTGTGATATATGTCTGTAATATATCATTTTCTTAGATGCAGATGTACATTTGTGGTTGTGACAGTTGGTATGACTGGTGTGATATATGTCTGTAATATATCACTTTCTTAGATGCAGATGTACATTTGTGGTTGTGACAGTTGTTATGACTGGTGTGATATATGTCTGTAATATATCACTTTCTTAGATGCAGATGTACATTTGTGGTTGTGACAGTTGTTATGACTGGTGTGATATATGTCTGTAATATATCACTTTCTTAGATGCAGATGTACATTTGTGTTTGTGACAGTTGGTATGACTGGTGTGAATGACCTCAAGGAATATTCTCGGACAGAAGTATGTCTTTGCTCATTTTGTTGACTTTTTATGCAAGAAGAAATGAAACTTGCTATTCAAAGTAAAATGGTAATTGTCATCAGAGACGCTACTGAAATGGCTAGAAGATCACTTAAACCACCAATAACACCTCTGACATAAAAATAATATCACATATTTAATCAAAACAAAGCAGTATAGTCTTCATTAAGGCTAATTATCTTTTGTCGAAGTTCTATATAATATTAGATAAATGTATTCATATTAAGGAAGTCTGTCTTGAGCGACCTGAATTATTTTTAATGTTTTTTCACCATTCCTTGCAGTAAATTAGAGTGATATTTCACACTGTCTAAACCTAGACACTTGCATCGTTGACACAATCACGGGTTCTTGCAAACATTATGTTGATCAGCGAAGAAAATGCTCATCAAAATAATATCTGTTATTACAGCTACATTGTATTTCGCCAGATTTTTTTTTCTGCACCAAGCTACACATTTTGTAGGCATTAGTGGACGATATCACGACAATTAGCGATGTCTACTAGCAAACCTACAGCCTCCATTTAAATGGCCGATATTATTATACAGCGTGAGCGCAATAGACCATTTCATGGAGACGTCGGCGAACTTCGTAATTTGCTCGGAATTTTGATCACGTGGCGGGTGGTCAACTGATCGCAATATCCAATCGATAGCTGGTAGGCAAATAGTCTGGTGCCCTGCTTGGTATGCTCCCTAGTATAGTATAGTGGAGTGCATCGCAGGGAGCATTCTAAGCAGGGGACCAGACTAGTGGTCAAAACAAGGCGGACGCATCAACATAGAATGGAGACTTCGGCAAACTTCGTAATTTGCTCGGAATTTTGATCACATGGCGGGTGGTCAGATGACTGCAATATCAAATCGATAGCTGGTAGTCAAAACATGGCGTACGCTTCAGCATCAGATTCAATTGTTCCAACTACTTCAGCTTCGTTTATCGAGTTGAAAAATGCATATTCAACGGCTATGATGCCACACATATTGACTAAATTTAATATTGGAACCATCCTGTCTTATTTTCTGGATACCAGGGGGGATTTTAAAGACATACGAGAGAGTAGCTATAAGAGTATGGAAGCGTGTCGATGTTAAAAATGTAATCCTGACAATCAAAGAGCAAGTTGTTCAAACTAATTATATGTATCCGAAACGTCATTAAAATGAGATGTGTTTAATATGGGTTTATCACATTTGTTTGTGAAAGTCTGTGGATTATTTTACATTTAAACATAAATCATTAAATTAGATCCACTTGCTCACAGGAGCTTGTATCGTTTTAATGTAGCGTCATACATGTACTATAAAAGAACTACAAGGTAGGGCACTTCTCCTTGCTAGCTTATAAATTAACTAAACATTTCTTATGTCGTGGAAATTACCTGAAACATGAAAATTATAGTTTTATCCTTTATAATGAACCTGATTGTATTATTTTTGCAACCTCTGACGATACAAGTAGTGGGCATTTCTTAATTTGTTTTAATCTGATACTTCTAAACAGGAATGTACGCAATTTTGTGGTGTACATATGCCTACCAGCGTTTGATTGGCTGGAATATAAAGAGACTCGGAGGTTTTCGGATAATTACGGAGCAACTCGGTTAAATCCGGTATGAAATGGGCTATCTAGATAATCAGTAAAATATTTCTGGCTTTGATAAGAGCTTTGTGGCATGCTTTATTACACTGATGATGCTTTGCAGAATATGACCAAGACTCCCCTCCAAAATAACCCACCCCACCCACCTAAAACCCTATAGAGCCTAGAGTTCGAAAAGTAAAGCCACTGTACACGGGTGTCTATTGTTATCTATGCCGATTTTGAATCACTTACCCTATCTATGCTAACAAAATCTCAGAAGCTTATTCTACCAGGGAATATTAGGAAATTGGTCCTTCGCGGCTACTTGTTCAAGGCAGTCTATGAACGAAAGTATTACTAAGTGAATAGCCAATTTCATACAAATTCCGCAGAGTTAATTAGAGCATATAAGTACATGTTGTTGTTGGACTTAACGCCATTTTCAGCACACAATAGGCTATTCATGGCGGCCAGTATTAATGGTGGACGAAGAAACCGGGAAATCACCGGAAAGAACCACCGACCCACGAGAATGTACTGGCAAGCTTTCTCACATATCCACATTCGTCGAATCCTAGACTCGAACCCACGCAGACAGAGGTGAGATGGCAGTGATCCGTAACGGACAGAGCTTTAGACCACTCGAGGCTCCCTATAAGCACCGGTAGTACAGCTTGAATGGTTTATGCGGCAGAATATACATATTCGTCGATGCAGCTGACTACTTGTTTGTAGGAAAAACTACATAGCAACGGCAATGCTAAAAATCATCGCCATTTTTCTGGCATATAACCATAACCATGCAACCTATATTTGATGATGCCAAACTTTATTCTGCTGGTGCTGCATAACCTGCGTGACTTCCACTCGCACCTGATCATAAAGTATTTCAAAAATTTCAAACAATATTACCAAAATTCTAAGCAACTTGAAACGTTCCATGTCATTTGCACTTGGCTATCTTTGGATTATACACAGGACTGCGTATTGGAATATCAATAAAATGTAACAAGCGATATGTAGCGAACAAAATATATGATTCACTGTTTTTTATTTCATTGATGTAGGCAATAGCTTCATCATTCTCTATGGATATGAGCGCATTGACCAAATTATTATGCAGGTAAACATGTTGATTTCGGTCAGGGTTTTGGATATTCCCAAGTGAATTTTATGTTTTAAATAAACAAGGCTCATTCAATGAAGTTATTTTTCCACTATGTAATGGTTACTTTTAAAAAATGCTAATTTGCGAACTGAGGTCAAACGGAGAACTATATTATCTTGTTAATGTAAAGATTTTACTAGTCGTGATTTAACAACTAGCACTTTGGATTGTATGTTGTATCCAGTTTGGGCTGAATTTTAGTTAAGTCAAATTATTGAATTCAAGTGATCCTTTACTCTAGAAATACAAAAGTGCTCCGACAATTCTTTGATAAGTCATTCATTGGAATTTATACTGAATTCGAACCTGGAATAATATTTCTACGATTTAAAAACAGACTTGATACATTAGGACGACGTAGGCCATAACAGAGACACGTCATCGCCTCCAATTTTAAATGTCTTTGGGACTTGAACCGAGTTTAATCCAAGACTTATTACTAGCACATGTATCATTATTTTCTTGGATTATTTTTGGATTTAATTAGCAGAACCTAAGTTCTTTTTTCTTAATATTCTTTTCGTATTTTAGGAACATAAATTATTTGTTAACTTTTACAAAGCTTGTTGCCTTCACGTTTTCACTCTAAACAATGTTTTTCAATTGTACTCTTTCGATCGAATAGAGTTCGAAGAGCATCAATTGTTATACTTTTAGAAATGTACATTTTATATCCAATTTCGCGAAATGTCACTCATCGGCAAATAAGGTCTAAAAGAAAATTTAGATTCACCATTAAGACCATCGTAGCCTACGCCTATTATAAGGATAGAATGAGAGTGTGTAAAGTTAAAAATAAGTTCTGATCACGTGATTATGATTTTTAACGTAGCTTTAAACACTTTTTCAATCATATCGCTACGATGTCTGCATTGTTGCAGTTTATATTGATATATACCACTGGGGCATCATACCGCAGACATGTAGCATGATGTCCCAACCAGTCACAATATTTTGACACTAGGCCGACCAGACCTAACACAAACCTCTTAATGCCGAGTGCCAAGCGAGGAAGCTGTTAATACCATTTTTGTAAATCTTTGGTATGACTCGACCGGGGATAGAACCCACGACCTATGGCATCCGAGGCGGGCGCTCTAACCACTAGGCCACCTGAGCGGTTAGTTCTGTTCATTTACGATTAAAACAAATATCAGTCGCGAGGTTTGCTAGTGATTACAAAAAAACACCTAACAATACCGGTATTTCGGCGCAACCATGGTTTTATTTCTGGATGATTACACTTGATGCCAGGTAACTTTCGGAACTCAATAACGACTCAGATACGTGTACTGTTAACCGATTATTCTCTTCATCAATCAAACAAATGCTGTGGCGTAGGGTGCGAAGCAAGGATGGGATTAATAAATACATTACAATCTTTTCAGATGTTTTCTTTCAAACTATCAGTAAGGCGTACGTTTTCATGTTACGAAGCTTCGATATTATACGGTTAAGTAATGACCTTTGAACGCCTAGACACATCACGTACAGTATTAGGCACACCCTACCTTTTGTGTATGAAATACGTTAGAATGCATATTAGCAAACCATGACGAGTGGATCTAGTATCCACTGGTGCAATCCTCTTTTAGTACCATTAAAGGGGTTATTGCCTAGTCTTCTCAGTAACTTTTGATCGCAAAGGTCAATGTATTGAAAAAGCTCAGTTTTGCAAGACTTTTCCTTTTTTGTATTGATAATTAATCTCATGCCAACTAAACGTTCATGACGTTTAAATATGGATGACGAATGTTCAGTTGAATCATTCCTTTCAATTTGTCAAAAGGTATGAAACTTTAAAAATGTGATCATTAATACATTAATTTAGTGGAGGTTTCTTATTCATCTCATTTATAGAATTTTCATTTTGAAAACGTTTTCATGAAACGTACGTAATAACAGTGACATGTCAAGACATATCAATAGTAACCAGCATGTTAATAAAACTCATTTTCAAGGATAATTTTAGTTAGGTCGATAAAACCCAATTTCTACGATAATTTGGTCAATAAAGCCCATTTTTACGATAATTTTAATTAGAACGATAACGCCCATTTTCTATGATAACTTTTTTAGGTTGATAATGACCATTTTCTACAATAATTTGGTCAATAAAGTCCATTTGTATAGGATAATTTTAATTAGAGTTTTATTACTTCTCTCCCATGGTGAACGACTAAACCTGTTGTGTGATGTACAGTTTCAGTGGAGTTGAAAATTATACTAAACCATTGATACGTACTAAATGTTAAGTCTCCATCTTTACGCTGTTTAATTTTGTGATTTCTTGATTATAGGGAGTCGGTGATCGGAAGATAGTATCTCAACTCGAGCAATTAACCAATTTCTAGAAGCAGACGTCATAATGTGCAACATTGCTATGATTTTATGACAGCAACGATTTGTTTCGTGAAATAAACCCTTCCGGATATCTTAATATATGGAATTGTCTGGGTAGATTTAGTTTTTTGGGTTTAGTACGTCGAGATAGAAATAATTATTTGTATTAGGCTTTTTGATCGCGTTTCAAGTGGCATAGCATGCAGTGTTACTATCTGGCTGGAAAAGGATTACTAATATATCAAACAAATGTGAAAGCAGAGAAACACGTGTAAATATAAAATAAGAGTTTTGCCTTGTATAGCCATTACGTGATTCAAAGAAGCAAGTTGAATTGCTTGCGCGTTTAAGAAATTTTCAGTGGACAAATACTTTTTCATCATCAACGCTCACGCATGTCCACTATTGACTTATGAGATGTGTTTTCCATTCTCTAACCTAAATAATAATGTTACATGTACTGAGTTAATTTCTGCTATATCAATATTCAAATAATAGTAAATTTCTGAAAATGATATTGTGCCAAAATGAAATATGAGATAGTAATATTTTCAACGGTGAAATCAGCACATTGCAGCAGAGAAATATATGCATACGGCCATAATCAAGGTGGGGATGTTCCTGAAAATGGTCTTTTCGTTGGCCATGTAACCTTTGCCGTAACCATGAAGGATCATATCATGGGTGTAAAGCATTAGTTAAGACCCAGTTCAAACTAACCATATACAACGGTATATGCGAGTAACTTTATTAGAGGAAAATCTTTATAAACTGTAATAAATGGATTAGAACACAACATTTAACAAATTAAGCTTTGTTTAATATTAATGTTGTCCATAACACACATCATTGTCATCCGTCATGACTAAAGTTGTAAATAGACACGCAATGTTGATATATTATTACAAAATATATAAACAGACACGCCATCTTGTTACCTCTTGGAACAAATGCTGCCATTTGTAACGATGCTAATGAATCACATGAATATTTTAAAGTTATAATTGATCATAGTGTGGTCATTTAATATATGTTGCAAATTCTTTAAACCTACCCCTTGCACATTAATACAGTAGCGAGTCATTTTGCACATATATATTAAATACAGCAGGTATCTAATTGAAACAGTTTTCGGTTGGGATATCTTGCAAAAATATTTGTGTGTGCTTGTATGTGCACGTGTGTGTATATATCACTAGTATGTGTAATAATAAAATCAGTAAGTTTATAAGCAACAGTAATTAGTAGCTGTAATATGATCACGTTTATAAGTATCATTACGTCTAATAGAAGCTTTGTAGCACTACTGTACTAATAGTTAAGTGTAGAAGTAACAGAAGCATTAGACTAAAGAAGTCGTAGTAGTAACGCTTGTAATGGTAGTAGTAGTTGTAGTAACTCGAGTAGTTGTAATAATAACTCTTCGTAACATTAACTCTTACAGTGGTTGTAATACAAACTCCTTTATTAGTCGTAGTATAAACTCTTGTAGTAGTCGTAGTTGCAAATCCTGTAGCAGTCGCAACAGTAACTCTTGTAGTAGTCGCTGTTGCAACTTTATTAGTAGTCGCGCCAAAAACTCTGGTTTTAGTCGTAATAGAAACTCTTATGGTAGTTGTAATAGAAATTCTTGTGGTAGTCGTAATAGAAACTCTTGCAGTAGTTGTAATAGCAACTCTTGCAGTAGTCGTAATAGAAACCTTTGCAGTAGTCCCACCAGAGACTGTTGCAGTAGTCGTAACATAAACTCTTGTAGTCGTAAGACAAACTCTTGTGGTAGTCGTACTAGCAACTCTTGTTGTAGTCGTAATATAAACTCTTGTAATAGTCCTACCAGGAACTCTTGTAGTAGTTGTAATAGAAACCCTTGCAGTAGTCGTATCAGGAATCTTGTAGTAGTCGTAATAGAAACCTGTTTAGTAGTTGCATTAGAAACTCTTACAGTAATCATAGTAGCAATTCTTGTCGTACTTGTAGTAGCAACTCTTACTGTATTCATATTAGTAACTCTTGTAGTACTCGTAATAGCAACTATTACCGTAGTATCTCTTGAAGTACTCGTAGTAACAGCTCTTATAGTAGTTATGTTATTAAATATTGTAATACTCGTTGTAGCAAATCTTACAGTAGTCATTGTAGTAACTATTGTATTACTCAGCAGCAACTCTTGTAGTAGTCGAGTAAAAACTATTACAGTTGTTGTACTAGTAACCCTTGCAGTAATCGTATAACTCTTAGTAGTCGTAGTAGCAATTCTTACAGTAGTCATATAAGTAACTCTTGTAGTAGTCGCAGCAGTAACTATTTTAGCCAGTCATAGTTGGAACTCCTCAGTAGTTGAAGTAGTAACCCTGATAGCAGACTTAGAAACTGTTGCAATAGTCGTGATAGTAACTCTTGTAGTAATCCTAGTAGTAACTCTTGTAGTAATCGTAGTAGTAACTCTTGTAGTAATTGTTGTAGAAGAATGTATAATACTAGTAGTTTTTGTAACCGCCACAGTTGTTTTCAGCGGGGTTTTAAACAATGCTTTAATTCATAGACTGCAACAAGTTTTATGACAGACATTTTTGGATGCTACCAATTAATGGCATGTATCTAGGTGTGAATGGGTATTCCATTCTAAGCGACAATAAAATTTTCATGGAACAATATTTCTTTCAACTTTCCTTATGTATGTCAAACATACTGTTCAACTCAGGTTAAAAAAAAGAATTTTTGATATAAAAAGGACAGAAGCTACAAACAATTTCTGTAAATAAATATATGCTCCAATGATTATAACATAAAACGCATGAAAAGTTAGATATTTTGCCAATCCTGTAGCTTTTACCATGTAGATTATCACTAAACTGTTCCACACACATTCATTTGTCGTAAATAGCATAAACAAGGAACACAATTACTTTGCAAGATTTCTATAATAATAATAATAATAATAATAATAATAATAATAATAATAATAATAATAATAATAATAATAATAATAATCAAATACATGAGATGACGATACGTACAGAGTATGCCAATAACGGCTATATAGCATAAATATATCATATATGGAACTCAAATGCAAGAAAAGATCAAACTAATTCCAAAAACAAAAATCTAAAGACCGAACCTTTCCAACCTAAATAACGAACTGTGTACTTCTTTTGGTTCCTTTGGACCATGGAAATACACATCTAAATACGAAACGTCATACTTCTGTTAGCTTCTTTGGATTATATCTAAATGCCAACTTATGCTAGTCTACGAATAGTTTATTTAGTGTCTGAGATGACCAAAAACATCCAACACATACCATCCAGATATTTTACGCCAGACTCATAACAAGCAGGTATCATGAATCCATCAACCGGAAATTCACTTTGTAATCCAACCAAAACAATCTATGTTCTTCCAGTGTGACGACAGAATGGTGATCCTTATAAGCAAATTTTATTTACCATTCAATTCATGCAACGTACTCCCTTTATTAATCTGTTTCATAAGCTGAGTTAGTTTTATGCCATTGAGAGAACGAGTTACTAATATGGTCTCTAAACTGAGTTAGCATTCTATTAAGACAGTACGAGTACTAACAGTCTCTAAACTAGTAAGATGTTTTGTTATTGACAGTAAGAGTTACTGACAGTCTCTAAACTAGTTAGATCTTTCGTTATTAACAGTACGAGCAACTAATATTATCTCTAAATTGAGTTAACTTCCTATCATTTATAAAATAGGCAAAAAGAATAAATTTATATCGACTACCCTTTCACCTTTTTTAGTAGCTGAATAGTACGAGTTTATGCATAGACTGAATCATTGAAGAATTGTCGTAGCCTGTCAGTTTCGTGGAACGATTGATCATACTCATAATCGATGCACCTGAATGGGACCCGATCCATTGTCTATGTTGTCGTTTTCGTCTCTCATTGGAAATTCTCGTAGCTTCCGGCGTAAGATCTTTCCCGTTGGATTCTTCGGGATCTCTCTTATGAATTCCACGCCACCCCTCAGCTTCATATACGGTGGTACACGATCTATAAATTACAGCCACGGAAAACGTTTCCATCATACTGATTGTATAATAACTAAAGTGAACGAAATTAATAAATTTTATTTAAAAAAAACTGAATTTCACAAACAAACTTATATATTATCAACCATTTGGACGACATCTTATATCAACGAACCATATAACTGGAACTTATTAACAAAGGTCATCTTAACAGCATTTGTATATTAAAGGCTACAGCATATGGATCATGGGAAATTCATAAAGCTCAAAATGATCAACAATGCAAGCTAGTGTTTCTTATTATATACTTCTTTGTGGAAAATATGAACTTTCTCGCGATTCTATAGCGAAAAAGATTGTTGATATGCGGATAAACCCACGTTCATATTTAAAATTGATTTCCGTTACACGATGAAAAAGAAACACCTTGAAAATAAAATATTTTGCAACGTGAATAAATTTGCACTAACTGAATGAATTAACAAATTAAATGACAAGTGCCCCTCTAGCCTTATGCGCCGGCGCCCACTGATTGGTAGGTACGTATGGATGGATGAATATTTAGGTTTTATCTAAGCTTAACTTGGATCATAACATCAACATAACATAACATCAACAATTTCCTGTATCTGTGAAATTGACTTTCCAGGGACACTGGGGCAGCATTCATCCCAGATATGGTTAAAATTTATCGAGGGGTCTTAGGAATATAAACAAACAGGAAAGAGCAAGGATAAACTCATAATGTCATCACCTCAGCCACGAATAAGTCTATTACAGCTATCTGTACACCACTTCAGAAAACCGCTGCTCCCATGCTAGTGCTGCCCCGTCCTCCCTACCTCATTAAACAAACACTAAAAGAAACTGGAAGGGAAATCATTGGTCGTTGGGCTGATGGAAAATGTCCTTTTTTATACGGCTCCTATAGCACCAAGCACATCGTGAAGTTTAGTGTACTTAAGTCTTAGCAGTGTAGAGCGATATGACGCAATGGATAGACGGACATACATACTTATCATATTAGCAACAAAATAAAATACCTTCCACGAAGTCAAATATTTGCTGTTCGTCAACATTGTTCATCCCATCATTCCTCACGACAAAAGCCTTCGGTAATTCTCCTGCATGTGCGTCCGGAACACCGACCACAGCGGCATCTTTTACCCCCGGATGTTTTAGAAGAATATCTTCCAGATAAGCGGGAGGCACCTGCCAAGAATATTCTTATAGTATTTGGAAGAACGTATTTAAAACTTTGTAAGTAGTACTTGTCACTTGAACCTCAACTTTGGCACTTCAGCAGAGCGTGTGGGTTGCATTTTTAACGTAGTTTTAAAATATTTTAGTCATAGCGCTACCAAGTGTGCAAGTGTGGCAGTTTATAGCGATGTCTAGCACTGGAGAATCTTGCCGCAGACATGTAGTATGCCTCACCTAGTCACCTTATTCTGACACCAGGTCGACTAGTCTTAACGCTAACCTCTTAACGCTGACCTTAGGTAAGTCTTTGGTAATGCTCTGCCGGGTTTGCACCCGCGAACTCTCCCATGGAAATGGCACACGAGTCTCGTATATGGGACTTGAACCTCAAAAAGGTAAGAGGGTTATAAGAGGTTTACCTCAATAGGTCAAATTTAGTAAGTTTCGAGTTAACCTCAGTACGAGCTACTCAAGGTAGGTATGGAATATTCTATGTTAGTGTGGTCCATGGGATTAACATAGGAATCGTTTAAATCCTCAAACAGGGTTTAGGGGTTAAAAGAATCATGGGGTCATAAATGATCATAGGGTCAAACAAAAAAAATAGGACTGGTCTTAAGTTTTGTGCTTAAAAAACAAACATACACAAAGACACATGCAACAGAGACAAAACACACATCTTTGTTTATGTCAAAATACTTTGCTAACCGATCCGTCGTCCGATACAAAAGCTCATTAACAAATTAAAAATAAAAGACGATTCAAGCAGAAAACCACAACTGTATCAATGTACAAAACCTAATTCGTTTGGTCAGTTAATTTCAAACTAACACAAGATAAAAGTCAGTTGTATTCTACTATTTTAGTCTATTTTTGGGAAATAGCAAGTCTCCAGGCGTGTGCAGCTAAAAATGGCATCTTAATATTTGCGATGTACAGCAAATGTCACTGTATTCAAGTTACATTGACTATAGCAATGACTTTTGTTGTCTTTTAAATGATGAATGAAACAAATGATAGCCAATTAATATTTCTCAGAAAGAATTTAGCATCATATAAAAAGCAATATAATGTTAATTTCCTCTTGACCTATAATGTAGCAAAATAAAACAAATAATTGTATCCTACTTCTTGTCCTATAATGGGGCTAAATAGAACTAATAATTATATCCCATTTTTTTGTGTCTGATACCATCCCTCCCCTCTCTCTCTCATTGTTAATATCTTGTTTTTCTCTACAGCATAATATTAATTCGATTCTTCTCAAAATTCATACCGCTTTCATCATTTAATAAAAATACTACTACTACTACTACTACTACTACTACTACTACTACTAATAATAATAATAATTATATTATATGTGTACACGTTGCTAATCGTCAGCTATTCATATAGCTGTGCGAGTGACAATAAACTTTGTTAACTATTTGCTTTTAGTTAATAATTCCTGTCTTATTCTATTACACTATGGATAAACACAATAAACACACACGCAGTCACATACGTACACCATTCAATCATGGGAAAAAGTTTGTTTAGTGTGTATATATTGTTGGATAGTATTTTAATTGTGTGTTGGATGGTATTTGTATGTTTGGACAGATTATTAGTGTGATTTCATCCAAATATCCATATATTCTTCTAGTTGGTGTGCGTTTTTAGGCATTACTATGACCTTTAGATTGCATGTATGATGGGGTATTGGATGGTATAGCTGGTGTGGTGGATAGGATCTTGAGATTTATTTCATTTTCTTGTTCATTTAACTTTTTCTAATAGTGTTGATTTAAGCAGAATAGCACAACTGTATCAATGTACAAAACCTAATTAGTTTGGTCAGTTAATTTCAAACTAACGATAAATAAAAGTCAGTTGTATTTTACTACTCTTCGAAACCTATAAACAAATCATACTTTCGTACAGGTTTTAAGTAAACAAATCACTAGAGCGTGGTCAAAGAACATTTCTTATGAAAACGACTGTACAATGCATCATGTATCTCACATGCTTCAGTTTTTGATTTAATATTGTGGTCACTGTCGTTGCTGCTAACGTCAGAGGTTGAAAAGAGATATTTATATCTCATCATTGTTACGTATATGAGACAAAAAAATCAAGCGTCTTATTAAAACCATTCGTCCTGAATGCTCATTTACGCCATTGCATAGAAACAAAAGTATGCAACAATTTTCAACATTTAAACGTATTTAAATTGAAAGTGGTGTTGATATGGGTCGTTGCTTAAAATATTAAACAATATTTATCATAGAGGCACACATGCAAACTGAAATGCACATATATCCGTACATTAACAAACACATAAACATAAATACTAATGCAATCAAGAAAATATATGTGGATATGAACCTAGATCAAGTTTTTTCATGAATGCATCAGAAATACGTCAGCAAACGTTCACACTTATTACTGTATATTCCAATCACCCTATTCCCCCAAACCCCTGCCCGGTACTCTAATCCACCTCCTACAGTAACAAATGCATTATATAACGCAAAATCCGTAATATAAAAGACACTTCTGTCTGGTAGTACATTTGACCTCTGTGAACCACGCACCCTTTCCAATGATTCTAAGAAAAGAAAGATACAATTATACAATTTTCGCTGAAGGCTACTAAAAAAGGTGAGATGGCAACATTATTCCATAAATTTTTAAATCCTGCGGTTTACTCGACGTGATAAGCAATAGACGAGTGAACGCAAGGAAGAAAGTGTTATAACTAGTCTCACGCTTGACACTAATGCGTGGGGATAATAAGAATTCCCTAACTTTCGATGCATCTGTCATTTTTATCTATATTATATTGTTTAAAAAATGTTATTTACTCTGAATTAATTTTTGAACTTCAGCTAGGGTATTTCTGAGGGCTTTCAGTATTAATCACTACAATATACCTAATATTGTCATCAAATGATATTTTAATTTAGATCGAATCATGGATAAAAGTACAACTGCTCTGTCTTTCCACTTTGGACCCTGTGGTTGAGTTAGTACCACAGGATACGATAAAGAATTGCTTTACATTATCTAACGAGTGCTAACAGAATGTTGGTTATGGATCATTAATGGTTCGATATTTGCTCTTACAAAGAAACAACTCTCATTTAGTTCCATACACGAATTTATTACGTAATTAGTCTTTTGAATTCCACTATGGGTTATGGAAGCTATAATCCTGCTTACATTTATTAAAACCAGTCTAAATTGCCAATTCTTTAATGGACTGAAGCAATCCTAAAACATTCTTATCTGTCAATAAGATAAGACATGTGACTTGACTCGACTAACTTATTTTAAGCTTAATTCGTTCGTACCATGTACAGATCTAGCATTTGCTGGCCATTACTGCAGCCATATGTTAATACACATGTCATGCAAATTCACGCTGCACACAAATTGTAATGACGGTGCATAAGACAATCTTTAATTGGCGTCAGCCGACTAGAGAAACAGTTAACCTTGTATGGGTGACCAATTCATGTTGAAGAGAGGGATTTGAACCCAAAATCTGATGAATTGCCATCCAGATTCATTATCAGTCTTTGGCTGCCAGTAATATCTATACCTAGGAAGGGCTGTAAAATCAATACCCAAGAAAAACTTTGAAGTCTATACCTCAGGAAAAACTCAATAGTCTTTATCCCAGAATAACTATATGCAAATATATTCGTTCTCCAGAGTACATAATAAAAACATATCCAAGACAAGTACTATGTTTGAATGTTACAGGAAGCATCTGCTAAAAAATATTGATATTTCACTTATGGAGAAATAGAAAAAAAATATAATGATTGTGATTGGGTTGGTTTTGTGAGTTTAAAGCCATTTTGTCAGAGCATCCATGGCGGCTAAGAAGAGGACGAACTCTGGAAATTCCTGTGAAGAGCCACCATCGATCTACGCGAAGCTGCTGGCAAGCTTTCACAGATAACCAGGCTGGGCAAGTCGCGACTCTAAATCAGCAGGATAGATGTGACCTGTCATGATCTGTATAAGCGAGCGCCTTGGTCTACTCAGTCACTTAGGACCACAGACCACATGGCCATAATTAGTAATAATTGGTGTATAAAGTAATTCTCCTAAGGAAAGACAAGTACATACCAACTGTATGCAATGCAACATAGCTTAAGTTATTTCTAACAACACAAGACAGAATTACATTGAATGTGCTGAAGATAGCTTGTATATTGTCAAAGTAAATATTGTACCTGATTTCCCTTGTATTTGATTATTTCTTTCAATCTGTCAACAATGAACAGAAAACCATCTTCATCCACATATCCCACATCACCTGGAATGTAATAACATCATAGCCTTAAATGAGGATAATTGCAACCATCTCTTTTATCTTGCACACTAGTGAAATGATGCAAATATACGTTCGCACACTTCATTCCTGACATCATTATGAATTGCTAATAAACAGTACAAATGGAAGCAAACAAAGTTATAGGTTATGTTGAGATTCATCGTTAAAATGGGAGCTTTCTTGAGATAATTGTTTCTATTTAAGCCATCACAATGTGGAGATGAAATTCTGTATTTCAGTATGATTTCTATAACTTAAAATTTTTGTACAAAGTATCGCTTCCGGCATTGTCTTTTCATGAGCAGTTTGGAATAGTTAAAGTTCACAAATCAAACCCACAATGACATACTCTTGTAAATACTCGATCATAATACATCAACGACTGACAGGCAATCATCTTTCTAGATTCCCGAACCAAGGTTTGAACTCAGCAGTATATAATCACCGGCACGTCTCTTGAGTAGTTCAGACGTTACAGTCATATCAGTTGCATGCTTGGTCTTTGGTCAGTCCTCGTCAAGTCAACGATTTTATTTTGCTTATCCGGTTATCAATACCATGAAAACCAGTCTGAACTACACAGCGTGTACAAAAGTGGTAATGAAATTTAAAGACTCTTGAAAATCATGGCCAATCAACTATTGATTTTAGTCTGCTGGATGGAGATACCATCTCTATAATTTCGTGGAGAATGTCATATTCACATCCTTGTAATGGTTACTCTATTTTTATCCTGCAAAGTAAAACGTTTTAACGGGGTGTTGTTTGCCATGTTGCTGATTCTTGTGCTGTCATATTGTAAATGGAGGCTATATTAATTGAAAGTTGTATTCGTACTTTCTTTATTTTTCAGAAGTGGAACAACTGCAAAACAATAATCTTTATTCCATTATGGAAAATCATAATCGTATGTTTCATACGAACAATGCCCCATACGATAATATCCTTTTAGACGATTTAAGACCAATTTTTATAATCCAAAACATGAGTATTTGCTTCACTTTGTGCACGTACATCAAAAAAAAAAAGAGGAAATACCCTTTAACCGAAACCAGAAGTTAGAATTTTCATTACAATGCAAAATTAACCGAACATATCTCGAATCTAATTAGTTGTAACTTTTCACCATACGTATAATGACGTTTTTTCTTTACTATGCGATCTAATTGTCCGAATACATTCGTACCTGCATAGAGACAAACCGAAAAATAAACATACATCACGACGAACGTAACTTAAGTGTTGAAGGTGAGAAATAAGCATATATGATAATACCATTGACCAATGATTAAATTTATATTCAGAACGATACCTGTATGCAACCAACCCTCTTTATCAAATATTTCTCTATTAGCGTCGGGTCTTCCCAGGTATCCCAACATCACTTGCGGACCCTTGATGCAAATTTCGCCTCTAAGATTTGCCCCGAGGATGACTTTTGTTTTAGGGTCTTCAATCTGTATAGAATAATGAGACACCCGAGGATACAATGTTACGAGCTGAATATAATTCTGTAAAACTCACACTCAAGACTTAAATGAATATTATACAAGATGAAAACTATATATATATATATATATATATATATATATATATATATATATATATATATATATATATATATATATATATATATATGGACATATGGACAGGTATGTATAGATATATTCATCACAACGTTACTTGCTTACCGTGTTCAGGATAAAAACAACATATATGGGCAGATATGTATCCAGATGTCAAGATACAGCTTAATTTGCGTGTACACCAATGTCATTCGGTTACATCTGAGCAAGACCAAAGTGAATCAGTTTCTGACAAAAGCCTGGTTAGGCTTAAACTTTCGTCATAATAAAAGTTAACTTCCTAAAATCACGCTGAAAATATATATTGCTTTTTATGGCAAAAATAAGAACGTATTGTATAAGAATTTCAGCAAAAATTGTAGAAGGAAATAAAAGCGAAAATATAAAGAAATATCTATGTTTCTGAATGTGCATTATTGCTACTTAATATGATTAATAATCAGACAAATATTTTACAGCAATCAATACACTGACATTAAACCAATAGTTATAAACAAATTCAATGAAGCAAGAAATATAATTCATAATGAACTACAATTTCAATGATGCAGTTATTCACACAATACAGTATCCACACAAAAGCAAATACTACTGTAAATATACAATTGTTTGATAAGATTGCCAAAAACAATGGTTTAGTAAAAAAAAATTAATGTCCGAACTATCTTTTATGTGATAATGTAATGAAAAGCGTTAATGTCTGACATACTTTTATATAACAATGTAGTTCTCAAAATGCTCAATCGATAGAGAAACGTACATAAAGAAATACGGTGAATGTATAGACTTTATGATTATGATAACAATTTACGAAATGAATAAGCGTTCTCAAGATGAGAGAGAGAGAGAGAGAGAGAGAGAGAGAGAGAGAGAGAGAGAGAGAGAGAGAGAGAGAGAGAGAGAGAGAGAGAGAGAGAGAGAGAGAGAGAGAGAGAGAGGACCTTCACTTCTACTCCACGCAGCGCCTTTCCACATGATCCCATCTTGTAAAATGTATCGGTATTTGCATGACTTACTCCCATCTCAGTCATACCGTACCCTGCATAGGACAAATATCATGAGTTTTTCTTGCAAATCAAAAGCAAGAACGATTCTAGTTAATATTTTGATGCATGCACTGATGTATTTCTTTACCCTATTAATATCCATTAGATCATATGCAAGTACAATACACATATTGACTATACCGGATGCAAGTACAATACACATATTTACTATACCGTATGCAAGTACAATACACATATTTACTATACCGTATGAAAGTACAATCCACGTTTACTTGACTGTATCCATGTACTATCTATATCTATGCATATATTAGAGTGCAATACACGTATTGGCTAGACTGTATGCGAGTACAATACACGTAAACCTTAAGCAGATATTGTTTACATACGGCGCATTATTACCAATATACTACTGAAGGCAGTAGCTTGACTTGTCCATCCAATTTTTACGCGTGAGAAAATAACAACATAAAACCTTTGATTGTACTGAGGTTTTATCGTATTTAATAGATGGATGTTACATCAAATTAACTATAAATAATTAGTATATGTTGAAAAGTAAAGGTTTCATTTCCATCAGTTCCAATTGAAAAGGTCTATGGCATATAAAGAAACAATACTGGATAAATAACTCTAGTAGGTATCGAGAGCAAGATATAGCAAGAGTGGCCGTTCCTTAGATTATTCTTGGATATTAGAGATCTCTGTCACTATCCTATATAACTCTTCTTTTGTTAGGAAGAGGTGAAACTGTTTGTGACATACTGGTGTTGTAATAATTGATATTGATTATAAAAATTACCCCTGTATGAAAAACTCTCCAAACACAGTCTCAAGCTGATAACCATGTACTGAACTTTCAAGTTCATGGTTTATTGGAGTTTCTGTCTTGGAAATGTGGCAATTGTTGCTATTAGAAGTAGAAGGATATGACACAGTGAAGTCGGCTTGTGGAATAAGGTGTGGACGAATAAATGATTCCTACTGATCAATAAATGCATTATTTGTCATTTCTGATTGCATGTATATATTTGATTCAACTGGGGCACAATGGTGATTGGAGTGTTTTACAGTTAGAGGAAAACAGGTTTGACATAACACATGTTACCACGTGTTGTTGGGGGCATTAGGATTTTTATAGTCAGTGATGTGTATAACCTGTGTGTCTGGATATGTGTTTTATATACTTTCTCGCATCTTTTCTCATTCTTGAGCTTTTATTGCCTTTACATGCAAAATCTCGTAAGTTTGCTTTCAAAGCCGTTTTTGTTTCTGTTGGTTAAAGCTTACTTGTCACAACTGGAACACGTAAATTATTCTATTGTAAATTATTTATTTCACTCCTCCATAAACGTTTGCGTTAAATTTCCGAAAGTGTCGTTTGTTTAAATAGAACATAACTCTGTCGAGCCAAGCAGAAGACACCAATGGTTCCGAGACACAATTGATAGTACCGCGTGGAACATAGACAAATTGCCTGAGACGCCCAGACTGACAGCAGAAAAAATAAAGTTAACAAAAAGTAAGATTTCTCAATCGCATGGGTGGGGAAATACACGAATTAGTCAGACCGTGTGCAAGTACAATATACGTATTTACTATTCCGTATGCAAGTACAATACACGTATTATGAGAACCTGTGCAAGTACAATATACGTATTTATTAGACCGTGTGTAAGTGCAACATACGTATTGATTAGACCGTAGGGAGGTACAAAGACCATGACTATTGAATATATTAGTGCATTACCTTGATAAATACAGTCTAAATTCAGTCTTTCCTTCAGTTTTATTTCGACCACTGTTTTCAAAGCGGCAGCTCCACACATCACGTGGCGGACACTCGACAAATCATACTTGTCCAAAAGTGGGCTATTTACAATCATAACGGCCACAGGCGGTACAATATGAATAAGGGAAGCCTAAAATTTAAAAATAGAACAGCAAGAAATACAAAAACCTTGTGGAGAATCAGTGTAGACGATAATTTGGTAAGCTATTAAACTTTTATGAGACATACACAATTTGTTTTCTTATTGTTTTCTTTCTTTTCATTTTCTTCTCATCGTATACCTTTTTGGTACTATCAATACGTAAGTCATGATCCCATTCATTATTTCCATCAACTCTCATATTTTCCTCTTATTAGAACATCCAGAACATAAACATAAACACACACACACACACACACACACACATATATATATATATATATATATATATATATATATATATATATATATATATATATATATATATATATATATATATACAATTCGTATATTGTTTGTTGGCTTTTCTTAATAATTATTTGTTATGTATATTTGTATTTTCTACGTAAACTTGTCCACATCAAAGTAATGGCGTACCTGACTATTGACATTTCTTTTGTAAACAACATAATGACTAATATTTCACTGAAAATATAGATTAAATATTCAGATCATTATTAAAGGTAATATATTAGCCTTCATCTGAGTCTAGGACACAGACTTTTACTTGGAACTTTTTAAACTGATTGAAAACTTTGTTTTATAGAAGAGACTGACCTACAACCTGGATCTATTATTGTGTCTTTGATATATATATATATATATATATATATATATATATATATATATATATATATATATATATATATATATATATATATATATATATATATATAAAAATATAATTTTGTTTACTTCAAACACTACTCAATTACTCATTCTTGCCTTAACATCCGAAGTAGGACCAGTATTATTGCAGCGTTAAGTTTTTAATTTGGGTGGATTTATTTATTTTAACTATTATTCATTGCAATTATAAAGTATTCAATAATATTCTTGAACTAAAACATGAATTTCAAACAATATTGAATTTAGACAGACATTGTGGATTATATTATTGTGCTACATCAAAAAGATTATTATTATATCGCAATACTCCAAGCCATTGGCACAGTAACACCTTTGAGACTAAAGGTACATAAACACATTTAATATTAGATCTTATTTGGAATATCACTGGAATTCAGTTGAACTTCATATATTTGGACTTGACGCCTGCAACGAGTTGGAACTGACCATCAGTTTGAAGACAACGAATGTCATGGCGCAGGATGCAGACTCCCCTACAACCATCACCATCAATGGGTACAACTTTGAAGTTGTTGAGAATTACATATACCTTGGGTCCACCATCTCCACCTCTCTCTCCATTGATGCTGAGGTGAACGGCAGGAATGCTAAGGAAGCAGCAGTTATGCAAGACTGAATCAGAGGGTCTGGAACAACCCCAGCATCACTGAGAAGACCAAACTGCGCGTCCACCAGGCATGCGTGTTCAGCACACTTCTCTACAGCAGAGAGATATGGGAAACCTACAGAAATCATGAAACAGCTTCCACTTGAGATGCCAGCAGCGCATTCTACACATCCAGTGGCTAGACAAAGTACCCAACACTGAGGTTTTGGAACACGCCAGCATGAACAGCATGTTCACCATTCTCAGAGCAATGCACCTTCGCTGGCTCAACCAAGTCAAGAAAATGGATACAGGCCACATTCCCATGGACCTGATATAGACGGAGCTAGCAGAAGGTAAACGAATGACTAGACAGCCACGTCTGTGTTTCAAAGATATCTGCAGGAAGGACATTAAAACGGTCAACATCAACGTCAACAACTGGAGAGCTGTGCTGACGACCGCTCCGCCTGGCGCCATGCTGTCAGACAAGACGCTCAGAAAACCGAGGAAAGGATAAACACACACCTTGCTACAAAGAGCCAGGAGGAAGGTGAAGCATCAACAGCAACCACAAGCATCAACCTGCAACAAGTGCAACAGAGACTGCCACTCGCGATGGTGAAGATAGAACACCAAACCGGAAGCTACACCATTGTCTCTCGAAGACGGACGAATGACAACGTTATTTGAACTTGTAGTAGAACATTTAGGTCTGTTTGTGATTTAATTCACCATACTGTAAGTTCCTTTAAATGCTAACTTTATAGTCTTTGAAAATAAACAAATTTAATTTTACAAAACTTGTTGGTTTTCGTTCTTTTTTGTTACTTTCGTTAAGACCATAGGGTCGTAACACTACATAGTCCATTAAATCCTTTTAGAATATCTTAATAAATGAATTTGAGGTAGCTTACAAAGCTTAAGGAAATGACTCAAGGCTAGCGTTGTCTCTTTTGTGAACAAATAAATGTCATCATTTTTAAAGCTTGCAGGCTCCTTGCAACCATCAGGATTAAGTGATCATTTTCCTACAGCGCCAGAAAACTATTTTTCAAATCTGGTCCATTGGCTACTGTCAACAGGCACTCCCCTCCAATGGTTCTAACTAATTTAAAACTGCTCTAAATGTTAACATTAATCACCAGACGTAAAGAGGCATTTCCCACAAACGCTTAAATCATTTTTAAGTTGGCACACGAACTACTAGGAACCATCAGAAATCATCACTGTAACAATATAAATAATTGTATGCATAATATTACACTTCCATAAAAGGGACACCTTGGTAGAAATAACACTTGCATCAGGACATAAAATTACGTCATCGCTCCAGTGATCTAGGTTTTTAGCTCATGTTGGTGAAATCGTGCCCTGCTCATATAGAACAACAAACATGAATTAAAATCTTGTTTTGACATAGTTCAACTTTAGAAAGAACACCTGTATAAAAAGGACAGCATGTAGTTGGGCACTAAAGTTTCTACAAATAGATGTCTTCTACTTTCAAATGCCAGTTCGATTACAGAAAAGCTTTTCCTGGACATGAAAACGTTTATTGCTATGAAAACAAAAAGTCATTTTCGAGCTTACCGTCAATGTACATTTGTATCTATGTGTACTACTGGAGATCACACAACATGTGTGTCTGTACCAAGTGATAATACACATCAGATAACTGATTTTATTCATTTTTGAGCAAACCTACCTTGTTGTTTTGTATGATGTGTAATACGTGAGATTACCCACATTGTGGTTTTGTAGGATATGTAATACTTGAGATTACCCACCTTGTGTTTTTGTATGATATGTAATACCCGAGATTACCCACCTTGTGTTTTTGTATAATGTGTTTCTATGATGTGTAATACTTGGGATTATCCACCTTTCATATACACCTTTTATGTTTTTATCATGTATAATACTTGAGATGACCCACCTTGTGTTTTTGTATGATATGTAATAATGTAATATAAGAGATTACCCACCTTGTGTGTTTGCATCAATATATAATACTAAGGATTGCTTACCTTGTGTGTTTGTATCAATATATAATACTAGGGATTACTTACCTTGTGTGTTTGTATAAATATGTAATACTAGGGATTACTTACCTTGTGTGTTTGTATCAATATGTAATACTCCTCAATTGTAAACTTTGACATTATAACAATTGTCATTCCTAAAGCCAGTTCAGAAGAGAGGGCGCAGTGCAGGCCGAATATGTGATATAACGGGACAAAAAGGACGGATACATCTCCCCTTTTCACCTTACGAGTTACTCTGAAAACCAGTTAGAAAATAAAGGTAAACATAAATGAGTTATCTATTACATACTGGAATGGGTCAATTAATTTGCAAATTAAGAACTTTTATCCGTCTTTCTATCTGCTAGGTGTGAACTACTTCTCTTTCTTTCTGATTTTTCCAAGACATTATTCACATCAACCATAAGGAAAGAAGTAATTCAAAATTATGATCGTTACTTGTAATATCTCTATTCCCTGTCTGTCTGTCTGTCTGTTTATAAAATACATCTTTTCCAATCTATTAATACCCTAATACTAAGGTAACTTAACACGCACTCAAACCTCGATACCAGAATATTGATAAATGTTATAATATATCCCATATTTTCAGAACATTATGAAGTCTCTAACCTCAACTCTGGTGGTTGAACATGAAGTATGTCCTTTGCAAGTATTTAGCTTATATCATTCGAAAGAGAGACCAACATTACTTTTACAACGGTTTCAGATCCCTCAAAATCGTTGATGGTTTATTTTTTGGAAGATGTCATATAGTGCTGTAAATTGTACTTAATTGAAGGAAATGAGCAAAGAACAAGAAAGAGTTAAGAGAAAAATTCCCAGAATGCATGTAGACACATCTAGCCCAACTAAACAAGACTGCGATCGACCAATACAAAGATCATTTCTATAACGCTTTTATTAGGCTTCAAAAGACACAGTCAAGATTTATTAAGCAGAAAATCAAGTGAGACTAAAACACGTAATTATTGTGATTCGGCGTAAAAGTCGTAAACCTAAAGAAAATAAAAGTCGTTTGCATTATATCCGAGATATACTATAACTAGTATCATTTTTGTTTTGTACAATACTTTTTCATATCATTGTTTTTAAAATTTGCAAGTTGTCCTTGGCAAAAACACCGGCTTGGGGTTACCTTACGCGAGTTCAATTAGTACACACATAGTTCATGCATCAGTGACTACCTTGATCAGCCACTACGGATGCGGCCCTAGATGAAAGCATAATGCATACCATTCAGTCATCTGACTCCCATACGCAGTGATCCATTTTGGTCCTTGTGCGTGTATCACTTAAGAGAAACATTCATTTTCATATTTAGAAAATAAACAGCATTCAGTAAATCAACATAGAGAACATAATTTCAAGAAGGCATCCGGTCACAAACACATTATTTTGTCAGAATAATGTAGATCATAACACGATGAGTCCACTCAAAGATTTTATGATTCTAAATAAGAGATCATGCATATAACCTGTCATAAACGCATGCGATCATTGCTAAACTCACAAGTGTAACTATAATCAACACATGGCATATAGATCACTATAAGCTTATCTATTGCGAGGTTGCGCTAGCAAGATATATATATATATATATATATATATATATATATATATATATATATATATATATATATATATATATATATATATATATATATATATATATATATATATATATATATATATAGTTGTAGATTTGACATTTATTGGCCTGAAAAATGATCAAACTCAAAGCAGTATTTGTGTCCGCGGAAGACAGAATATGGGTCATAATGACCTACTGTAGAGAGAAAATGGGAGCTGTGCTCGTCACGCTATTTATACGCAAAAGGTTGCTTGATATTTTAGGTAGAAAGGTGATAAGATGCAGTGCATAAAAGTAGGTCATCATTAGATAAATGCATAATTTTAACAGAAGTCAGTAAATGTGAAATGCACGCGGTACAAGAGACATGTGTACGGTAATCTTGATTAATTTTTCAAGCCTGAAGAGTAACACGCAAACCAAAGTAAGTGACACATAAATTAATGTTCTCAGTGACTTACCTTTAAAACCGGTTGCAGCACACTAATATAGATGCCTTTTCGCACTAAGTTCCATAATACCAAATTATATTGGAAATAAAAGTCTATATGGACATGATTTAAAGGGAGCTTCTTAACCTATACCAGTTAAATATGAAATGTAATTTCCAGTGACTTGCACGTTTTGCCAATGTGTCGTGCAAACTGAATTACATATAATCAACAAGTTTGACGATTCTTGTCTGAACACAGCTTCAGAAAATAAACTTAAAACACAAAATAAGTAAAAGCAGTGAATTTTAGTTTGAGTCATAATGACATACAATTTAATAACGTAAATCATGAAGTTACACCCACTCGCTAAGTTTCATCCCTCTTTGTTTAACAGTATGCATTAGAGGGTACAACATACCTGATTAGTCATTACCTGCACACAAAACCTTAACCAGGTAAAATATTAAATGTAGTCACAGTGACCTTTCTTTTGTTCTAAGGGTGTGGTGCACACAAAGATGCGTGTAGATGTGATTTTTAGGTTTTATTGTTGTTGTTGTTGTTGGGATTAACGCCATTTTTCAGCACACGATAGGCTATTCATGGCGGCCAGTATTAATGGTGGAGGAAGAAACCGGGAAAACACCGGAAAGAACCACCAACCCACGAGAAGCTACTGGCAAGCCTTCTCACATATCCACATTCGCCGAATCCTAGACTCGAAACCACGCAGACAGGTGAGATGGCAGTGATCCGTAACGGACAGCGCTTTAGACCACTCAGCCACTCGGGGCCCCTATTTAGGTTTTACGTAGCTTTAATGATTTTCAGTCATATCGCTACGATGTCTGCAGTGTGGAAGTTTATAGTGATGTCTAGCACTGGGGCATCATGCCGCAGACATGTAGCATCTTGTCCCACCCAGTCACATTATTTGACACCAGGTCGACACCAGTCCTTACACTGACCTTATATTATTGATCGCCATGCGATGGAGCTGCTAGTACGATTATAATCTTCATCAATTTACCTATTGGATAAATTTGGTAAAATTAGTTTTGAAAGTATTTACTTTCGGGTTAGGTAATTGCAAATCAAACTGGATTAAAAGTGTACACATGCCAATATAAACGTTTCCCTGGTATAAAACAATTTACGCAAAATTATGTTGTAAGCGGGCATCTTGAAAGAACATCACAGTTGGCAATTGTATAGCAATAGTTCTTGAATATAATTTAAAATCTTGGAACCCGATCCACCACTTGTTTTTTGTCATGTTGGGCTATTTCAAGATGCAGGAGTATTTGTGTCTGTGTTTAAAAAACAAATACTTATTATTTCGTACAGAACAGGAATTAAACATTGATTGATCTACAGCTGTATTACATGAAGAAATTGCAAACTTTTCTTCAGTCCTAAATAGATTTTATTATTGCAAACTTTCTTTTCAGCATTACCTAGATATTATTAGAGCTTTATTATCAACATTACCTAGATAATATTATAGCTTGTTATCAGCATTACCTAGATAGTATTATAGCTTTATTATCAGCATTACCTAGATAGTATTATAGCTTGTTATCAGCATTACCTAGATAGTATTATAGCTTGTTATCAGCATTACCTATATAATATTATAGCTTGTTATCAGCATTACCTAGATAGTATTATAGCTTGTTATCAGCATTACCTATATAATATTATAGCTTGTTATCAGCATTACCTAGATAGTATTATAGCTTGTTATCAGCATTACCTACATAATATTATAGTTTTGTTATCAGCATTACCTAAATAGTATTATAGTTTTATCAGCATTACCTAGATAGTATTATAGCTTGTGATGAACATTACTTAGATAGTATTATAGTTTTGTTATCAGCATTACCTACATAGTATTATAGCTTGTTATCAGCATTACCTACATAATATTATAGTTTTGTTATCAGCATTACCTAGATAGTATTATAGTTTTATCAGCATTACCTAGATAATATTATAGCTTGTTATCAGCATTACCTAGATAATATCATAGCTTTGTTATCAGCATTACCTACATAGTATTATAGCTTGTTATGAACATTACCTTGATAGTATTATAGTTTTATCAGCATTACCTAGATAGCATTATAGCTTGTTATCAGCATTACCTAGATAGTATTATAGCTTTGTTATCAGCATTACCTAGATAATATTATAGCTTGTTATCAGCATTACCAATATAATATTATAGCTTATTATTAGCATTACCTAGATAGTATTATAGCTTGTTATGAACATTACCTGAATAGTATTATAGCTTGTTATCAGCATTACATAGATAATATTATAGCTTTGTTATCAGTATTACCTTGATAGTATTATAGCTTGTTATCAGCATTACCTATATAATATTATAGCTTTTTATCAGCATTACCTATATAATATTATAGCTTGTTATCGGCATTACCTAGATAGTACTATAGCTTGTTATCAGCATTACCTAGATATTATAGCTTTGTTATCAGCATTACTTAGATAGTATTATAGCTTGTTATGAACATTACCTTGATAGTATTATAGTTTTATCAGCATTACCTAGATAGCATTATAGCTTGTTATGAGCATTACCTAGGTAGTATTATAGCTTGTTATCAGCATTACCTACATAATATTATAGTTTTGTTATCAGCATTACCTAAATAGTATTATAGCTTTATCAGCATTACCTAGATAGTATTATAGCTTGTTATGAACATTACTTAGATAGTATTATAGTTTTGTTATCATCATTACCTACATAGTATTATAGCTTGTTATCAGCATTACCTACATAATATTATAGTTTTGTTATCAGCATTACCTAGATAGTATTATAGTTTTATCAGCATTACCTAGATAATATTATACCTTGTTATTAGCATTACCTAGATAATATCATAGCTTTGTTATCAGCATTACCTACATAGTATTATAGCTTGTTATGAACATTACCTTGATAGTATTATAGTTTTATCAGCATTACCTAGATAGCATTATAGCTTGTTATGAACATTACCTAGATAGTATTATAGCTTGTTATGAACATTACCTGAATAGTATTATAGCTTGTTATCAGCATTACATAGATAATATTATAGCTTTGTTATCAGTATTACCTTGATAGTATTATAGCTTGTTATCAGCATTACCTATATAATATTATAGCTTGTTATCAGCATTACCTATATAATATTATAGCTTGTTATCGGCATTACCTAGATAGTACTATAGCTTGTTATCAGCATTACCTAGATATTATAGCTTTGTTATCAGCATTACTTAGATAGTATTATAGCTTGTTATGAACATTACCTTGATAGTATTATAGTTTTATCAGCATTACCTAGATAGCATTATAGCTTGTTATGAGCATTACCTAGATGGCATTATAGCTTTGTTATCAGCATTACATAGATAGTATTATAGCTTTGTTATCAGCATTACCTAGATAGCATTATAGCTTGTTATGAGCATTACCTAGGTAGTATTATAGCTTGTTATCAGCATTACCTAGATAATATAGCTTTGTTATCAGCATTACCTAGATAGCATTATAGCTTGTTATGAGCATTACCTAGATAGTATTATAGCTTTATCAGAATTAACTAGATAGTATTATAGCTTTGTTATCAGCATTACCTAGATAGCATTATAGCTTGTTATGAGCATTACCTAGATAGTATTATAGCTTGTTTTCAGCATTACCTAGATATTATAGCTTTGTTATCAGCATTACCTAGATAGTATTATAGCTTGTTATGAACATTACCTTGATAGTATTATAGTTTTATCAGCATTACCTAGATAGCATTATCGCTTG
Organism: Potamilus streckersoni; assembly: GCA_016746295.1. Taxonomy (NCBI): domain Eukaryota; kingdom Metazoa; phylum Mollusca; class Bivalvia; order Unionida; family Unionidae; genus Potamilus; species Potamilus streckersoni. The sequence goes on from JAEAOA010001317.1 coordinate 116,250, forward strand.
TTAGGACTATTACCTAGATAGTATTATAGCTTGTTAGGACTATTACCTAGATAGCATTATAGCTTTATTATCAGCCTTACCTAGATAGTATTATGGCTTTGTTATCAGCATTACCTAGATAGTATTATAGCTTTGTTATTAGCATTACCTAGATAATAGTATAGCTTGTTATGAGCATTACCTAGATAGTATTATAGCTTTATTATCAGCATTACCTAGATAGTATTATAGCTTTGTTATCAGCATTACCTAGATAGTATTATAGCTTTTTTATTATCCCTAGCTAGATGGTATTATCACAGACTTTGTTTTCAGCCATACCTAAATGGTATTAATGCTTTGTTTTGAAACAAGTCATGTCTAGGGATCATTATATTACATCCATTATAAATAATTCATGTCGAGCCCATCCCTATACAACAGCCATTAGAAACAAGTCATGTCTAGCCTATTCCTATACAACAGCCATTAGAAACAAGTCATGTCTAGGGATCATTATATTACATCCATTATAAATAATTCATGTCTAGACTATCCCTATACAACAGCCGTTAGAAACAAGTCATGTCTAGCCTATCCCTATGCAACAGCCATTAGAAACAAGTCATGTCTACCCTATACAACAGCCATTAGAAACAAAACATGTATAGACTATCCCTATACAACAGCCATTAGAAACAAGTCATGTCTAGACTATTTCTATACAACAGCCATTAGAAACAAGTCATGTCTAGACTATCCCTATACAATAGCCATTAGAAACATGTCATGTCTAGCCTATCCCTATACAACAGCCATTAGAAACAAGTCATGTCTAGCCTATCCCTATACAACAGCCGTTATAAACAAGTCATGTCTAGACTATCCATATATTGCATACTGTAGAGACGATTCACGTATAAACTTTAATGAATAATTGTAGGACGGATTTAAAATAAATATAACTTGCATGCTTTTATCATTACTATATTATTAAAAGTAAAGATGACCTACGACAAAACCTTTCTCATTAACTCTCTATAACCGGTACAAATTATGGAAGTGCAATTATTCACGTTTAAGGATATATATTGACCATTAAGCCTTTAGTAAATTTATACACATTTTTCCTGACGACGCCATGACTTGAATGAGATTTCTATAAAGGATAATATTAAAGCAGAGGACACAACCAGTTGACATAAAAAAAAAATTGGTCATTACTTTTTCATCTGATGAATGCAGGCAAGGACATTAAAATGGGAAAGTTTAACAGCTTTTGGCAGACCCGATGTTCCACTGGAGCACAAAAGCACGGCTGGGGTGATCTGAAGATCCAGTTCGACCGGTTTAGACATCCTGTCTCTCCGATCCAGCAATGATTCGAATGAAGGACAACCTGATTTTACATGGCCATATGTAATAACCTTCTGGAAAATAAAACAAAAATTGAAAGAATAGACAATAAATTAAATGGAAGAAAACTTACATTGACTTACTTCCTTTCCTAGCTATCTTCCTATAGGCAGACGGACATAAGAAGGTAGATATGTCACTAGTCTACAAGTAGGATAACACATGGTATATAGTTGGAGGAGAACGGACCCATCTAACTGCGCATTTCACAACAGGTCTACCTATCTGTGTAAACTTGTGCCCGCGATTTATTATTCTTTCTGCTTCGGATAAAGCAAAGCGGGAAAAAGAGAGACGTTTAAATGCACAATTTCAAGTAAACGCTTCTGAAAATTTGTTGTTTTTTTTTTCTCATGTGAAGCTATCATTCTGCCTAGTACTTAGACCGTCCGCTTCAGATGCGGGAGGTCGTGAGTTTGAACCCAGGCCGAGTCATACCAAAGACTTTAAAATTTTGTACTAACAGCTGCCTCTCTTGGTACTCAGCATTAAGAGGTTAGTGTTAGGATCGGCTAGTCTGATGTCAGGATAATGGGACTGGGTGGGACATCATGTCACATGTCACACTGCAGACATCGTAGCGATATGACTGAAAAATTGTTAAAGCTACGTTAAAAGTTTAAATCACACACACACACCATTTTGATATAATGATTACTATATTCATTAAGTTATTGAGGTATTCGTTTTGTGATTATCATTACGTCACTGAGACATTGGTTCTTGGTAGCATCGTCATTATTACTGATGTATGGATTTTGTGGTATAATCTCCCTTATGCCTCTGATGTATGGATTTTGCAGTTTCATTTACAGTGATAAAGCAATAAATTATTAAAGAAAAAACTATAAACTGAATGGAAGAAAACTGAAGCTTGACTATGACATCTGTGTTATTCTACGTCATTTATTATTTTACATCATTAGTGTATGGTCAGGTATTATCGTCATTACCCCACATAAGAATGGGTTGTGTGGTATCTTCGTTATTAACTCGTTAAACGTTGTGTGGTATCATCGTCATTACGTCACCTAAAAATGGGTTTTATGGTATCATCGTCATTACGTTCTTTGTGTATCATTTTGTGGTATTATCGTCATTTCGTCACCTAAGAATAGGTTTTGTGGTATCATCGTCATTATTTCATCTAAGTATGTGTTTTGTGGCATCATAGTCATTACGTCATCAATATATGGTTTTGTGGTATCATCGTCATTACGTCATCAATATATGGTTTTGTGGTATCATCGTCATTACGTCATCTAAGTATGTGTTTTGTGGCATCATGATCATTATTTCATCAATATATGGTTTTGTTGCATCATAGTCATTACGTCATTTATATATGGTTTTGTGGCATCATAGTCATTACGTCATCAATATATGATTTTGTGGTATCATCGTCATTACATCACCTAAGAATGGGTTTTGTGGTATCATCATTTTGGACTATCCTACAAAACTTAAGAACTGGTTTTATGGTAACATCGTCATTATGACACATGAGTATGGGTTTTCTGGTGTCGTCGACTTTATGTCACCAGGTATGTGTTTTATGGCATTGTATTTAATTCATCTAAATATGGGTTCTGTGGTAATCATCACTATCATGGAAATTATAGGTTTTATAGTGTCTTCGTCATTACGTCATCAAGGTATCGTTTTGTATTATCACCGTCATTACGTCATCAAGGTATAGTTTTGTGGTATCACCGTCATTACGTCATCAAGGTATAGTTTTGTGGTATCACCGTCATTACGTTATCAAGGTATCGTTTTGTGGTCTTCGTCGTTATCAACACCATCACTCGTCTCCAGACTGAACTATACGTGTAGCATTTGCCATGTAAATCCATGTACAATAATGTTCGTCTGAATGTGCGTTTTTGTACGGTCTCAAGTTATATTTAATTTGTATTATTGGCTGGCGTTTATTAATGATTGTATGTTATGTATAACTGTTTTCTAACTGACCTTAGTCCAAAATTAAGTTCATTGTATACTAAACACAGAGACATTGATTTTGCAAACAACATAATACATAGCTATTATTTTCTATGACTCTGGATTGAATATTCAGGTCATTATCAATTGAGGTAAACATGTTTATCTTATCCGAGTCTAGAAAATTGGAATTATCTCCTGGATAAACCTGGTCTACCTGATGCTTGCGATGCTCTTTGCTATACTTTTAATAAGATTCTTTACCCTGTTGACAACCTAGAATTTTATAGAAATTAACCTTTGACCCTAATTCTAGTTCTATTTTTGTGTCAGACTTTTATACTGTTGTTTATTTAAAAAAAAATACCAGTTCTTGCTTTAGCATCTTGAATAACAGTCAGTTCTATTGTTGTATTCATTTTATTCATTTGAGTGGAATTATTTATTCAAATTGTTATTCACTACAAATGCAAAGTGCTCATCGATACTATTCTTAGGCATAAACATTAGTTTGGAATTATAGTTAATTAAGTCAAGAATATTTTTAGGTTATATTATTGTGAAACATCAAAAGACTCACAGCACATCGCTGCAATCTATACCACTGGTACATTAGCATATTTAAGACTAAGGCACATCAACGGATTTAATATTAGAATTTATTTGGAACACCACTAAATTTCAGTTAGACCTTTATATATTTTGACACGTTTTAAAAAAACAACAAACGTTTAGTACTACTTTGACTACTTTGGATGTAATTCACAATGTCGTACGTTCGTTTTAAATAGTCAGTTTGTATTCTAAGAAAATAAATTATTTGCTGAAATTTACAACATTTGTTGGTTTTCGCTCTTTTCTGTTACTTGCTTTAACTTCATGGAGACATAACAACGGCCAATAATTTTACGTTTTCTCAAGATATTTGGAGCAATGAAAGATCAGAATATTTTCTAAACCACTGCCCAGTGGTAATATTTTAAGGTTCCATAATATTAAATAAATAAGTAGAGATTTCTCAAAATGGTCTTATTGACAATTTTGAAGAAATGTCCTCAACACACAGGACAGAATAGACATTACACCATTAAGGAGTATCTACACCATCCATATATCAAATCTACAAAACATTCTATAAATCTTCCAAACAGTGTGCAACAAAAGCGATGACAAATCGAATTGCCCCAATAATCCTGGAAAGGAGGGGCTTTTTCAACAAACTGTTTGAAATAATGGGCCAGTGAGAAAACAAGATTGATCATTCCACCAGTTACAATTCTAACCTACAATGTAGAGGGACAATGAAATCCAGCCAGGAATAACTCACCAGCTTGAAATCGTCACGAAAACATTTGATCTTCCTGAAGGCCTCCTCATCTACAATGGCGTATGTCGTCTTGCACTCTCTCATCATGCTGGCCACCTGGTCTAAAGGTTTTAAAAAAATCTTTAAAAAATGTCATCCATCCAAATATGTGCGTGCGTTGTCTGTGTCAGAGAGAGAGAAAGAGAGCGAGAGAGAGAGAGAGAGAGAGAGAGAGAGAGAGAGAGAGAGAGAGAGAGAGAGAAAGAGAGAGAGTATATCACAAAGCAAGAACATGAATTGGATGATGTTGTATATTTTATGCACTCTACGGGTTCTTGTTCCTACATGTGTTAAATTGCAGGTAAACTATTTAATACAAAATCATATTTTGTGTGAAAAGTTAACACATGTCTACGTAGCTGTGCAGGATGCACAATATTATCACATGTCTACTTCGTCGTGCAGAATAAATAGTGCTATCACAGGTCTACTTCGTCGTGCAGAATCCACAGTGCTATCACAGGTCTACTTCGTCGTGCAGAATCCACAGTGCTATCACAGGTCTACTTCGTCGTGCAGAATCCACAGTGCTATCACAGGTCTACTTCGTCGTGCAGAATCCACAGTGCTATCACAGGTCTACTTCGTCGTGCAGAATCCAAAGTGCTATCACAGGTCTACTTCGTCGTGCAGAATCCACATTGCTATCACAGGTCTACTTCGTCGTGCAGAATCCACAGTGCTATCACAGGTCTACTTCGTCGTGCAGAATCCACATTGCTATCACAGGTCTACTTTGTCGTGCAGAATCCACAGTGCTATCACAGGTCTACTTCGTCGTTTAGAATCCACATTGCTATCACACGTCTACTTCGTCGTGCAGAATCCACAGTGCTATCAAAGGTCTACTTCTTCGTGCAGAATCCACAGTGCTATCACAGCTCTACTTCGTCGTGTAGAATCCACATTGCTATCACAGGTCTACTTCGTCATGTAGAATCCACAATGCTATCACAGGTCTACTTCGTCGCGCAAAATCCACAATGCTATCATAGGTCTACTTTGTCGTGCAGAATCCACAGTGCTATCACATGTATACTTAGTCGTGCAGAATCCACATGTTATCACAGGTCTACTTCGTCGTGAAAATCAACAATATTATCACAGGTCTACTTCGTCGTGCAGAATCCACAATGCAATCACATGTCTACTTCGTTGTGCAGAATCCACAGTGCTATCAAAGGTCTACTTCTTCGTGCAGAATCCACAGTGCTATCACAGGTCTACTTCGTCGTGTAGAATCCACATTGCTATCACAGGTCTACTTCGTCGTGTAGAATCCACAATGCTATCACAGGTCTACTTTGTCGTGCAGAATCCACAATGCTATCACTGGTTTACTTCGTTGTGCAGAATCCACAGTGCTATCACAGGTCTACTTCGTCGCGCAAAATCCACAATGCTATCATAGGTCTGCTTTGTCGTGCAGAATCCACAGTGCTATCACATGTATACTTAGTCGTGCAGAATCCACAATGTTATCACAGGTCTACTTCGTCGTGAAAATCAACAATATTATCACAGGTCTACTTCGTCGTGCAGAATCCACAATGCAATCACATGTCTACTTCGTCGTGCAAATCCACAATACTATCACATGTCTACTTCGTCGTGCAGAATCCACAATGCAATCACATGTCTACTTCGTCGTGCAAATCCACAATACTATCACATGTCTACTTCGTCGTGTAGAATCCACAATGCTATCACAGGTCTACTTCGTTGTGCAGAATCCACATTGCTGTCACAGGTCTACTTCGTCGTGCAGAATCCACAATGCTATCACATGTCTACTTCGTCTTGCAAATCCACAATACTATTACAGGTCTACTTCATCATGTAGAATCCACAATGCTATCACAGGTCTACTTCGTCGTGCAGAATCCACAATATTATCACAGGTCTACTTCGTCGTGCAAATCTACAATGCTATCACAGGTCTACTTCGTCGTGCAGAATCCACAATGCTATCACATGTCTACTTCGTCTTGCAAATCCACAATACTATTACAGGTCTACTTCATCATGTAGAATCCACAATGCTATCACAGGTCTACTTCGTCGTGCAGAATCCACAATATTATCACAGGTCTACTTCGTCGTGCAAATCTACAATACTATCACAGGTCTACTTCGTCGTGCAGAATCCACAATGCTATCACAAGTCTAGTTCGTCGTGTAGAATCCACAATGCTATCACAGGTCTACTTCGTTGTGCAGAATCCACATTGCTGTCACAGGTCTACTTCGTCGTGCAGAATCCACAATGCTATCACAGGTCTACTTCGTCTTGCAAATCCACAATACTATTACAGGTCTACTTCATCATGTAGAATCCACAATGCTCTCACAGGTCTACTTCGTCGTGCAGAATCCACAATATTATCACAGGTCTACTTCGTCGTGCAAATCTACAATGCTATCACAGGTCTACTTCGTCGTGCAGAATCCACAATGCTATCACAGGTCTACTTCGTCGTGCAAATCTACAATACTATCACAGGTATACTTCGTCGTGCAGAATCCACATTGCTATCACAGGTCTACTTCGTCGTGCAAAATCCACATTGCTATCACAGGTCTACTTCGTCGTGCAAAATCCACAATGTTATCACAGGTCTACTTCGTCGTGCAGAATCCACATTGCTATCACATGTCTACTTCGTCTTGCTGGATCAACAAAGCTATTATAGTAGGTTTACGAAAATGATCACTTAGAAAAAACCCCACTAGATCAAAGAAGCCTTGCTGGGAACTTTTGTAGGAAATCCCATTTTCTTATACACATTTCATGCCTGCATTTCGGACAGTTTTGATGAAAGTTTCTATAAGTAAGAATCTAATTAGTCTTTCTTCCTGCCTTCCATCAAACGCAACTGACAAAGGAAAAGTAATTCCTATGTTAAATTATCTCCTTAAAAAGTTAAGAGTAGAAGTCTGCAACAAAGCAGGATTATCTTACGCTTTCTCAGTTACGAATCTCCCACTCCTCTCCAAAAATTCCTTAGTTATGAATCCCCGATTTAAATTCCCAAAAGTCATCGGTCATGAATCCACCACTCCCATCAGTAGCATTCATTAGCTATGAATCCCTCACTCCCATCAGTAGCATTCATTAGCTATGAATCCCTCACTCCCATCAGTAGCATTCATCAGCTGAGTCCCCCATTCCAATCAGTAGCATTCATCAGCTGAGTCCCCCACTCCAATCAGTATCATTCATCAGCTATGAGTCCCCCACTCCAATCAGTATCATTCATCAGCTATGAGTCCCCCACTCCAATAAGTATCATTCATCAGCTATGAGTCCCTCATACTCATAAACCTAGCATTCTCTTGCATCATCACCACCAACATCATAACAATTAAATAGCACCAAACCAAAATAATATAAAAATAGGTTGTTGTGAACAGCGTTTATAATTTTAGGTTTCATATCATGACTTTGGTCGAAATTTTATCAAGAGAAAGTTTTCTTTCTTCTAAGAAATACAATATTTTCCTTTAAACATTATTCTGGTTTGGAAAATTTGTTTGCAAATTACGAAAACTGAAATCCTCATTTTTGTAAAAGTTCTTTTTACCTGTGGTATACAATGGACTCAAAGGTTGAAATATTCCACCAATTAGAACCACACTGTAGTATATTACGGGGTAGTCAATGTTGTTCGACATGATGGTTGCAACGACATCATCTTTTTCTAATCCGAGTTGAAGCAATGCTGCCGCAAACTTCCTGATGCAATTAGACAGCGCTTTGTACGTCAATTTTCTATCTGATGAGGCATCGACCTAAAAGTAGAAATTTATCGGATAAATCGCATTCGGTAAATCAACGACTTAATTGTACAGTAGTGAATATGTACAGTGAATATAAATTAACCTAGATAATTTAGGCATATTTAATCTCCATTGTTGCTTAATTTTCTGATGATCCAGAGCTGATGAACAAAGTTCATTTTTTAAACAGTGCATATTTACTACGTACACTCATCAATGCATATTCACTACGTACACAATTGATATTTACTACAGATACAACTCAATGCATATTCACTACGTACACACCATAATGCATATTTATTACATATACTTCTCAATGCATATTCACTACAGATACATATCAATATGCGTATTCACTGCAGATACATATCAATGCGTATTCACTGCAGATGCACATCAATGTGTATTCACTACAGATACACATCAATGCACATTCACAAAAGATACACAATACGTATTCACTACAGATACGCATCAATGGGTATTCACTACATATCTACATCTTAAACTTTTTAAATAGACCATAGTGAGTAAATATTGTAAGACCCGATGCGTTGCAGTTTTAAGCTTAATGCATCTAATCTTACCCGCTTTATCTGGTGTTCGATACGAATATTCAATCCGTATTTCCACGTATAATTTAGATTTTTAACGCAGTTCTTTACAATTTCAGTCATATCGCTACGATGTCTGCATTGTGGCAATTTACAGCGGTGTCTTCAGACTCATAGAGAATATGTAAGCCATGCATATAGTCTACACAAATACTGATGAGAACTCAGAGAATACGTAAGTCATTGCATATAGACTACACAAACACTGATAAGAACTCATAGAGAATAACTGTCATGCATATAGACTACACAAATACTGATGAGAACTCAGGGAATACCTAAGTCATGCATATAGACTACACAAACACTGATGAGAACTCAGAGAATAACCAAGTCATGCATATAGACTACACAAATACTGATGAGAACTCAGAGAATACCTAAGTCATGCATATAGACTACACAAACACTGATGAGAACTCATAGAGAATACGTAAGTCATGCATATAGACTACACAAACACTGATGAGAAGTTATGAATAGCATTGTACATACATCATGCTCACATAGCACACCTACACTGACGTGAAGCATGAAATATCAGACTTACACGAAACTATAACCGAAAATCATAACGCTAATACTGGGATCTGTGGGAACGTTATTATAGGTTTAACTCCATATCTCAGAGCAAAATTGGATATATGTGGTGGCCAGTATATCTGGTGGAGGAAGTACCAGGAGAAACCTATTAAAAACCAACTATCAATGGGAAGATACTGTTAAACTTTAACGCATATCCACATACTTTGAGCCTGAGACTCGAACCCACATGCAAGTAATTTGACTGGTCGGTAAAGGTCAGGAAAATATGAACGGGATACGATTTTCTTGAATTCCTAAGAAAAACTAGACCATTTGCTGAATACATTGTACTTTTAGTAAAGAGCGAATGTTATTTTGCGGGGTTTGATAACAGAGTTGTGCATTATTTTCAATACTGATGTTTCCTGCAACGTACAATGGCTGGACATACTAATGTATAAAAGTGTGTAAAGTGACTTACCAATGCCACCGTGTCTTTAAAATTTGAACATTTTTTCAACATAAACTCCCCAAGGTTAAAATCAGGAAACTCCAAATCTGAATCTGACAATTTGTTTCCCATCTTTGTTTAATGTCTGCTTGATCTTGATTTGACTCTTTACTGTAGTTGCTCTGAGTCGAGAGTCACAGCTCAGTACACTGAGTACTAATCAGGTAGCACATGCAAATTATGCTCTACCGCCATCAGGTGGCGCTCCGCAGTTTCGTATTCTGCATAAAGATACATCTTTAAAGAAAACATAATTTACCAAGTTTTCTTCATTTTTATACTCGTTGTTCAAAAAGTCCTTGTATATATTAGGTATTGTTACATAGCTTTAAAATCTATTTAATTTCGTTTCTCTCTCTCTCTCTCTCTCTCTCTCTCTCTCTCTCTCTCTCTCTCTCTCTCTCTCTCTCTCTCTCTCTCCCTCTCTCTCTCTCTCTCTCTATCTCTCTCTCTCTCTCTCTCTCTCTCTCTCTCTCTCTCTCTCTCTCTCTCTATATATATATATATATATATATATATATATATATATATATATATATATATATATATATATATATATATATATATAAAGTATTCATTTATTTTTGGACTAAAACACTGATTGGGGATTATTTGGGACTCATTCAAAGACATTGAGAATGTATCATTGTTGTAAACATTCAATACTATTAGAATTTATGCGGAACAGTCAATAAGTTTTGACTTGGGATAGAACATTTGGGGCTATTTGTAATTTTACTCACAGTAATATAATTTTCTCTAGAGAGTTCGCTTTGTAACTTAGAGAAATAAATTAGTTGTTGATTTTTTTATAATAGAGTTGGTTTCGCTTTCTTTCTGTAACATAGTTTATGGCCACTGAGTCATAAAACATCATAACCAAAATATGTCCCTTTACATTTAAACCATTGTTGTCTTTTCTCTTCAGCATTACTTTAGCAATGCGTACCTGCTTTCAGATAAATTTGACGTGCACCAATGTACTGATGGGGCATTGAATAAATACAGATTTCCACAATAACAGGCTTTAATGTGATGAAATGTTATGCGGACTGCCATTTTGTTTAACATAATTTATCAGTATGAGTGTCTCCGTGTCAGAAACCTCCAATGAATACAGTAGTTAGCAAGGTCCACTGCCAAATGCTTTAATTATTGTTGTTTTCTTTGTGTACATTTTAACTACGCCATTAACAATTTTAATTTTGAAAGCAAGGTGTATATGTGTGTATGTGTGTGTATCTGTTTGTGTATAAATGTGTGTGTTTGTGAATATGTGTATGTGTCTTAATCAATTTGTCATTAATACTTTAAGAAAAGTATGAGACTGTAACGCTATGTTGATACCCAGCATATGAACATATTGATATTCACTGTTAATATAGTTTCGACAGACTGATATTCGAAAACGATAATTTGCAACTAGGTATATGAAGGAAGACATGATAAAGAACTTGATAATTACTTGACAGAATATAATTAATAGTATTATTTTATTTGTATTACATTAAAGTTAATTTATTGCCACCCATTAAATAGACTAATATAGTCAGGCCTGCCTATATCGATTTAATCAAAAACAGAAATCCCATCTTATGATTAGATTTCATGATAAAAAGCGATTATGTAATTATAGCATTATATTGAATATTTTATTAACGGTTTGTTCTGTGCAGAAGTTTTGGCTTAGTAACCAAAACAAGTTTTGTCAGAACGTATAAAATAAATTTAGTCAAAAGGTATAAAATTGGTTTATTTTATAGGTATAAAATCTTTTCTGAATGTACGTCATCACGAGAATCAAAACAGACACGAATAGATACTGAAGCTTTAACCTGGATAAGGATTGCAACGTTAACTTTTTCTTGCTCTGAATGAAACCATAGGGACAAGTTTCATCTCCAAGATTCAGCATAAACATAAACACTCCATTGATCATGAATGTGTAAAACTGTTGGTTATTATTTGGTTAACCGTTCGTTGCTCTGCATGTTTGTCTGTACGGATGATTGGTTTTCATCATAACCAAAACATTCCATACTCCTCTTGCACTTTAATTTGCAATAATAGTGTTCATTTCGTCTCTTACTTTGTTTATCTGCACCAGGTAATTTTAAACTTGGGACGCATGCGTTTGAATATGTAGCTATTCTAATTACATTGTCATTCACCGTATGGGATTTTATTTCTATCATTTTCGTTTTTATTATTTGAAACTTTTTGGACGTGGACGGTCTTAGTAAAAGCATTTTAGCACAATTACACAGAAATCGCTTGGGTGAGGAAAATAAAATTTAGCAGCATCTTTGTACATATATGTAGAAAACGTTTGTAGAATTTATAGATATGTTTTAATTTTTTTCTTTCTCTTTATGTTTCTTTGCAGTGTATGGACTTTTTTGTATAAAACTTGTCAGCAGGAACATATAAAATGATTCGCCTAGCAAAAGAAATATGTTTGGCCCTATCGTCTCCAAGTCTCCAAATGAATATAATATTTATTATATTGGAAGAAAATTACAGTGTTGTTTAGGCAAATATTATTACAATGTTTTCCTCGTTGGTGGTCGGTTTTTGTATTACACCATAGTACAAAATAGTGTCTCCTTTGGCTTAAGAAAAACCCTCTTTTTCTTTTCTACTTATTAAAACAAAGAAAGCATATGTTCAGAAGAGCACCTATCAGTAAAATAAGACATTACACTATAAACAGTCGATTATACCTATAGGATTAGTAGAGAGCAGTGAGAATTCTAGCCCGAAACATCTCCCTACCTCCAAACAAGTACAAAATCCCTATCCCAGGAACCCCGACTATCATCTACTATCCTTTTTCACCAACAAGTTTTCTGTCTCAGAGACTTCCTTTAAGACTAAGGAACAGGTGACGGCTAATAATTTTCTCATTTCAAGGCTTTTTCTCATTTACCAGTTGATGGCTAATAATAGAATAGTTATTGTCACATTTCAATGCTTCAATTATCGATTAAACCAAGCGATAGATAATAATAGAGCAGTAATTTTCACAATGGGGAAAGTGTAGAAATTCATGTCCAGAGACCTGATTTTGATTTATAAAGTTTAAACCTCATCACCTATTTTCAGCGATTTAACTGTGGATATTACAAATATTTCATTATCATCATAATAGAGACAGAACTTTCTTCTAGCTCCTACACAACGACGAGACACAAATAAATCTTTTATCTGTAGTTTATTAATAGGATAATTATTATTAATAAAATATACATTAGCAGGGAGGGTGAATCCTACAAAATTTTTGTTTGTGAAATTAACCTGAAATAAGGGTTCCTACAGAGGCTGAAAAAAAGGTCAATAACCCTAAACCAAAATATCTAACTTTTATATTATCGTACGGACGGTTATAAACCACATGAGGTTAGCTCAGTTTTGTTATATTATTATTGACTTTTTTAACCCTGATTTTATTGAACTATTTTTTTCGTTAAAAACACGAGCAAAAAGTTTGTAGAGATTCACCCTCCCTGCTGCTCCTGACTTTGTCAGGGCATTAATATCGGGACTTTTAACAATAGATTTGGGTTTTTAAACAGACATACAGTTCATTAACATATAGTCAAGGGGAAATAACCAAATATTTTATCTAGACCAATCTAGGATCGTATATATAAATTAATATATAATGTCTCCCCGCGCAGGTCCACAATATTACCATCTTGATTTGTGAGTTTGAAATTCATTCTTGACAATAACGGATTATGAACACGCAGGTAGACTTGATTTATTGGCTCAGATACAATCAGCCAGCCCGGAGGGGATTGGATACTAGATGAATATAATATATACCCCAGCTGAGCCTGATTAGACTTAGAGAGGTCAAAATGGTAGCTATTATCAATTATATCGCAAACTAGATTCAGTGCGATGGTGGATGTTATATTAACAATATTAGGTGAGATATGACGACCTGTTCCATATGGATCATTATTATATTTGAGAATTGCTGGGGGTGGATTTAATTTTTTCCAGGAATTACATATTCTTTTAAAGTGTTCATCAATAAGATCACTAACTGATTTTTTTTAGCTCCTCGGAGTCAAATCCGGGTATTATAAATGTTGGTAGCTGTTCTTCTGTGATTCCGTAATATTTCATAAATACCGTCTTAAATAATCGCTTATGACTTACACGTTGGATTTGGTCATCTTCATTAACTATATAAGAGCTAGAAGATCTATCTGCCGGCACATTTATTATTTTCTCTCTGTCAACAATAGCCTTATTTACAGATTCTAAGTCTGCTACAACTTGATTTAGATGTTGTATTGTTTCAATTATTTGATTTTTAGATCATCGTTATAAAAAGTATTGATGTTGGAGAGTAAATTTTTTAAGATTATCAAACACGTGTTCGTGTTCAGATTTAATCGGTCTTGATAATGAGTTAATTTGCTCAATATCAAGTGTCGATATTCTTGCTGAACCACTCCTACTTTGAATGAAACTTATAAAATAATTATATGCATTATAATTACGATACGTGAGTGTAGTGCTCTCTATAAATGGAACTTTGTTTCTATATTCTGGAAGTTGTATAAATTTCTTAACATCTATGTTGAAGTCGGATCTCTGTGGTTCTGGTGGAACTTGATAATCTGGCGCGACTTCAGGCCAACCTAATACTGATCTAATCGAACTCTGATAAATATCTACAGTATAGTCAGGAAAATTTATTTCAATTACTGACGATAATGTTGGTTCGTAAACAGTAATTGCTATTTTAGACTCTTTCCCGGTTAAAGATTTAATTCTGCGCTGGAATTCCTCATTAATCTGTTCTAACTGATAACTTCCAGTTGGAATACTAACTACTTGCCAATCGGGAGTTCCATCAGATTTATTTTTATTTGCGAATACTAATGAATTATTTGGTTGTTGTCCACCAAATGGTTTTGATCTAATATTAGGCCAGCTATAATAAACACGTAACGGAGCTAATGCTATCTCTTTTACTGGAATTGCAGTTGGAAAGTTAACGCTAATTCAGGATTGGTCGAACTTATCGATATCATAGTAGTTTTTGAAGGAGTTGTATTAGCGACGATCTGCTGTAATAACTCTCTCGACTCAGTTGCTGACATTATTGTTATTATTATTGTTTAATTTTCCATTTATTTTGTCAGCAGAATCACTAACAATTTTGAATGCTTCATCGTAGGTTTTAATTATCGTTAGAAACTCCTCATCAGATATTTTAGCATCACTGAGATACGTGGAAATATATCCAGATAGTTTAGAGTATGTTGCTGTTGCTGTGTGTAATTTTATCATATACTCGCGCAATTTATCATTCGCACATGTAGCTATCTTTTTAGCAATAATATTAAAAATACCCGCTATAGTCGTTGAAGTTGAAACAATAATTGTTATAATTGCTGGAGCTGTCATTGTTAATGTTGATAATATTAATCCGGATCCAACAACAATAGCAGAAACTGAATACACAATTATATCAATAACGACCATACGTCTACGATATCTTTTTTATTTTTATTGTATAAAGGTCGATGGTATTTTTTAGTTTGGTCAAGCATTCACATTTTTGATTATATCTATGACGTTGAACGACGATAGATGACGTAGTTATTTGATCCATTATACTATGATGTTAAGTAGTTAATTCAGCTACAAATTCCAAACACCAACTATATTCTGCTTCGACTGGAATTGTATCAACCGGTTCAAATATAAGTTCTTTTTCAATACCTTTTAGTAATAATATAGTTACAGTTCCAGAAAACCTATCAAAATTACGTAATGAAGATGATGTGGTATATATTTTAAAACCTGTAACACTAAACACTGTGAATCTATACACACCAGTAACTTCTGCAGTGTGCTTGATAGAATTATTATTTTGTTTTGTCCATATACCAGATCCAGAAGCAACAGTATACACAATATTTTTAATCTGTTTGTGAGGAATTTTAATCAAGTCTATTTTTTGAACAATATCAGGAATTCCTCCAATAATTTCATTAAGTTTTTTGTTAATATCAGTAAGATTTATATTAACATTAGATGGATTTCCAAAAAAAATCGTCAAAAATTCTGTTTATGTTTTCGCGATAAACGGTAAATTCAGTTTTGAGATCATCGACGTATTTTTTTGTAGCAGCATCAAAATTAGATTCTGGTGTTCTGAGATTATTATTGCCATTATGGTTCATATTGAGAAATGCACGCATTATACCGCCATCGTTTAATACGTACTTTGATTCTTGATCGTCAACATATTTTTTTGGTTGTAGCATCACTATCTGAAGTTGGATTTCATAGATCGGTAATTTTATTTTTGTTCATAATAACGTCTCCACTAAATACACCGCCAGCTTTTTTAACAAAATCATTAAATGATTTACCAGAATCCTGTATTTTACCCTCATCAGTAAAAGTTACGATATTATCATCAACTGCATTACGAATTCGTGTAAGTACATCTGACAGTTGTACTTTACTCGTCTTTAATCGTCCTTGCTTATCCTGAAAAAAAAACCACTTCATTTGGATCCACACTTGCAATATTTAATAAATGATCAATCTCATTTCTAAGTTGATCGAGGGTTGCATATTTAGATAAATCACCTAGTTGCTGAGCTTTACCACGAGCAGATCTTCCGTAAATATCTACCATTATATTTACTGATATCTGTTTAAATGTGACAATGTGGTATATTCATGCACGACTTTATGAGGTGGTTTTCTTGGCGATGCCATGGATATAGCATCAAGTACACTAAGTACGTCTCGACCACATATTGGTGGATCAGTTAATGTTTGGGATGGTAACGTTAAATACCAGATTGGTGCCGTATTATTACTGACATAATAAATAAATTCTTTTGGTGGCGCTAATCCATATGAAACAAAATAAATAATTCCACGTGGATCAATTGCATAAGCTACCCAATGGGTACCTGGGCCAGAGTTTTGATCGAGATTTATAATACCTGTTTCAGTATTGTTTGGTTGTTTTGGTAATTGATCGCGCATGAAAACACCTCTAAAGTTTTTTATTTTAAAATTTTTAACACCATCGAGTAAATCAAAATTAGACATAGGCGAGATTAATAAACTGTCCCTGGAAGTCTTAGACCTTTTCCGTACCACGAAGGCGGGGTCCCTTGTAATCTGAGACCTTTTCCTTTTTTTTAGATGTTCGTTTTATTCCCTGTCCGGTCGCTTTCTTTAATGCTATTCCAGTGGCTGTTCCAACAGCACCTAATGCACCGGTTTTTGCAACATCTGGGGATGCAGCGGCTATTAATGCTGGTATATCTGCGAGAAGGGGAAATATACCACCAGTTTTAGAAGTATCCTTAATAGCTGCCGCAGAAAGATCAAGTTTGACACCTTTATTTGATTTTTTTTGCTTTATTAAAAGTTTTTGAATGACGATCAGTTAACGATAATTTATTTGAACTACTCATGTGTTCCTTTTTTAATGATATTGTTATTCCACAGTTATTTTTTGATGCTGATTGCAGTCTTTTGACCTGGCCAGGAGTCAGGGTAACATTAACGTGATTATATGACATTTATAATAATGATAAATGATCTAATTACACATTACATATTTTCTACTGGAGCATCAACGACTCTCATTCGTCCACCAACACCTTCTATAAGCATTGATTTATCGCTAAGTATAACAGCAATTGCTCTATAATTATCAATAGCTCCTCTTGTTACACTAGCTCGAAAATTTATATTGACTACTGATTGGTCAAATCTAAATGTTCGAGCGAAAAGTAATAAATAGGATATAAACTTGTAAAATCTAGTTGTGATATTTGTAATCCAGTATCAACATTTTGATCACGGCCCATGAACGACATAAGACGATGATATGCACGTGCTACATGATCTTGATCAAAATTAAGTAATATATCCTCGGATGGTTCTTGATGTCCATTTATCCTTAACGAAATCTCAGAAACACCGAGTTTACCAAATATCATAATACTACGCGTTTGGTCATTTACTCGTGCAGCATTTTGTAATACAATAAATATGTGTCTTGGTGCAGAAACACCTTGCTGAGAGGCTATCTGCCATGTAAATAAACCGTTAATATTACTCTGGATAGCATCTGTAGTCATTGTCAGCCATGATAGCATTGATTTACCGCCTTGACTCACAAAAGATAATAATCGTTGTTCTTCAGATATTGATGGGGTCATTACTGACATCCAGACACTAAGTTTTGTGAGAATTACCATACCAGCATCACCAGCGGGTCTCCATATTGCATCATCATCTGCAGCCTTTCGTACTAGTACAACTGTATGTTTGGCTCCAAAAATTACTTTTCTGACATTTCTACAAAATCCAAAAATATGTGAGAGTGGAATTGCACATGAAAATATTCTTCTATTTCCTTTTAACATCGCTCGATGTGTTGTAAATCCTAAGTTGAAATTTGCATTCATCGATAATGCTGCAGGGGTAGTGTTGTCCCCGATGGCATTTTTCACATTACCAATAGTTACGTTTCTATTTTCTGGAGAATCAGTTGTATCTTTTGCAAACATCATTGATGGACCATTTGACCTTGAATAATCGTCACTATATCTTGCAAGACCAAGTATGGTTGTAGCTACGTCAACATCTTTTTGAATTGATTCAATATTTTTTCCGTCAATCATGTACGTAGCGCTATCAAACAACGCCATAATACCATTATTAACAAAACCAACACTAATTTCGGCTGCATATTCAGTATTATCGGTTTTTAATATTTCACCTTCGACCTCAATAAAAGCTTCTGAGGACAGAAAATATATACTTGTATCATGAACCTGAAGTTCAATTCTTCCTCGTTGATTTGGAATTCGTGCTTCATAAGAATAATACTGATAATCGTGTATAGACTCATCTTTGAGAACTGGTGCGTCCATGTCAAACGCGGGGTCACTCATACGCTTGAACATATTTATTATAATTATTATCGTCTAAAACGAAGACCACTTTGGGAAGTGAGACCACTTCGGGAAGTGAGACCACTTCGGGAAGTGAGACCACTTCCTGCTATCAGACTAGTGGTTATGTTTGTCTCTTTTCCTGATGAAGGTATATCAGCCATGGATGGCATCGCCATTGCTGCTAGTTTTTTATTAGCTGCTTGATTTATTATTTTACTTACACTTGCGGGCATCATTTCAGTACTGGGTAATTTCACCGACTGAGGTCTGGCTTGAGGTCTACGTATTAATCGTGTTAGTCTATCTTTAATCGCTGAGAATGCTTTACTGGCAAGGTTACCATCAACACCTATACTTTTTTCACGAACAACATCAATAGCTTTCATACCCAACTGCTTTGCAATTGGTATTGCTTTTGGGGCTAGTCTTCTAAACAAACCCTGAACAATATCTCCTAACCCATCTCCTTAGGTTGCTTTGTAAATCGGTATTCGAGAATTAATTGCCCTGACCATGGTTGGTCCACGTTGAGCATTGTGTATTATCATTTTATTATTAATTAACTTTATCACTAATTGCATCTAATCACTGTGACTTAATCACTGTGACTTAGTCACTATAATAATCATCGGCAATTTCATTAATAAGTGATCGATACACATCAATATCCATAATACCGCCACTAAATAATCTTTAACAAATATCTGCTGCTTCGTTAATGATTTCCTGGGAATTATTACCAGCTCGTTTTCCTCCAATCAGAATTTCTAGTCGTTCAACATCAGCAAGGACGTTGTTAGGACACTGAGTAATAAGACCACTCCCGAAAGAGGTATCCGACCCCGACCCTTCTTCATTTTTTTATTTGGGCTGGTTGTTGTAGTGGTGGTAATAATATAGGCAATTGTTCAGGAAGTGATGATTGTTGTGGTAGTGGTAACAATACTGGTGATCGTGGTAATTTATATGATGGTGTTTGTTGTTGCTTTGGTGGTTTTGGAGTTTGTGGTAACTGATGTGGTGGCGTTTGTTGTTGCTTTGGTGGTTTTTGTATAAAGTTAATATACTGTATATAATTAGGATTACTATTTCTAACCCGACTAACGTTATAGTGTATACGAAATATCCATTTGTTCCAATTATCACGACTTACAAATTTATCGGCATATTCAGGATTTAAATACTTTTTTCTATCACTAAAACTTTCCACAGCAAACGCAGCTAAATCCTCTACATTTTATACGCTTTTAATATCAGCAATAAAATCTATACCAAATTTATAACCCATGTTAGATAGATCACCTATTTCAGCACGAGCTTGGTCTGCATCTTCAGGCATTTCTAGGACTATCATTGCATCAGCTATTTCTACTGGAAGTTTTTCGAGACTTTTTTTGGTTTTGTTAGTTCTTTTTTCTATTTTCTTGAATTGCTTTAGCTGTTTGATCTATAACAGGTTAAATATCTTTAGTGGTATCTGTTATCGGTTTAAATAATTGTTTTGTATCCTCTGCAAATTCAACTTGACTTTCCTGACTTTGTTGCAATTGTTGCTTGACAGCATCACGGATAGGTAAATATTTTTCAATTCCCTCTAAACGCTGGCGAGCAATTTTTGTTGAGTGAGGTTCATTAATATTCATTATTTATTATATATATATATTGTCTGATTCTTATACTTTATATTTTTATATTTCTGATAAATATATTCATTATTATTTTTAATTATATATATATATTATCTGATTTTATATTTTATATTTTTATATTTCTGATGAATATATTCATTATTATTTTTAATTATATATATATTGTCTGATTTTTATATTTTATATTTTTATATTTCTGATAAATATATTCATTATTATTTTTAATTATATATATATATTGTCTAATTTTTATATTTTATATTTTTATATTTCTGATAAATATATTCATTATTATTTTTAATTATATATATATATATATATATATATATATATATATATATATATATATATATATATATATATATATATATATATATATATATTGTCTGATTTTTATATTTTATATTTTTATATTTCTGATAAATATATTCATTATTATTTTTAATTATATATATGTTGTCTTATTTTTGTATTTTATATTTTTATATTTCTGATAAATATATTCATTATTATTTTTAATTATATATATTGTCTGATTTTTATATTTTATATTTTTATATTTCTGATAAATATATTCATTATTATTTTTAATTATATATATATATATATATATATATATATATATATATATATATATATATATATATATATATATATATATATATATATATATATATATATATATATTGTCTCATTTTTATATTTTATATTTTTATATTTCTGATAAATATATTCATTATTTATTATATATATTTGTCTGATTTTTGTCAAAAATAATCAGTAGCGATCCTAGCGATTGCACTTCATTGGAACCCCTGATAGCCTGTGTGTCTTTTATGAAGTCCTATCATGTTCGTCTCTCTTATGACTTATTATGCAGCACTTCATAATACTGTTTCTTGTGGCTAGCATTCCTTTCTGTAATGTGTTATTTTGGGGGTTCTCCATTGGGCAGAGAGCTTAAGGCATGCTACTGATTATTTTAGTGGCGGGGCTATTCTTATAGACACATCTCCCGGTGAATTTCTAATTGACGAAAGGCGAAATATTAGAAATTCAGAGGACTGTCTACGCATTGCGGTTTCGATAAATAAAACCTCGTGAAAACCCTGTAGGTACACAAAAATGTACTCACGTGGCTGACACAGTGAGATATTTATCGAAACCTGAGGCGCGCCTCGCCCCCAATTATATATATATATATATATATATATATATATATATATATATATATATATATATATATATATATATATATATATAAAAGACATCCCCGGTACCAAATCCATTTCGGCGAAATCTGGAATCGAATCACAGATGTATAGATTTAGAATCCAACGATCTAGCTCTACACCATGCTGTGTTCGATGAATATAACTGTTTTAATTATTACTATATTATGTAATGGTTTTACAAATATAATTTTATTAATATAGCCATTTATGTGTATGAATCTTACTAAAATATATAAATAAAATTACAAGCATTTATAAATTTATGTGTATGAATCTTACTAAAATACATAAATAAAATTACAAGCATAAAAATGGGAAATAACCCATACCGGAAATCGATTAACGCGTTTGAATAACCCAGATGTGTATACAATGAGAGAGTTTAATTCATTAAATTGAAGTACTGTTTGTGCAGTCTGCAGCTAAAATACATCAGCTGGCTATATGAATTATATTGAAAATAACGTAGGTCATGGATCGATAAAGACAAGTATGTCTTGGCTTGTTTATAAAGGTAACTGTTTAAACCTGTCTGCTTCAAGCTATTGTATTCACCAGATCAGTGCAGCACGCTTTGCTGTAGATTACGGTATCGGTCTTAAGTTACCACACTACGCAAAACGGATTCAATTACGTCTGTATACATAGGTAATATTACGTCATCCAAGGTCAGTAGGTATATAAACAACCGGCAGGGGAACTAACCGTATGTTTGGTTTCTAAACAGACAGACAAATAAACACTTAGAAAATCTACAGATTTCTGAAACATTTACAGATTTTAACATAAATAATAATTTATTTAATTTTTGTTTGTTAGCGTAATAATATTAGTATTTTATTTTGTTTTGGGGCCTAATTTCAGATTTTTTATAAATAATTCATGTGAATCCTAGAAAATCTACAGATTTCTGAAAGAATATGACCTTTATTATCTTTAGTTAAGTCAATTTAATGCTTTTTTATTTTAAACAAATAAAAATATATAATGAATAATGAAAACATTAATGATATTATTTCTGATATTAAAAAATTAAAACATAAAGGAATTCAGATATTTAATAATCTTGACTCTAAAAAAGTATGTATGAGTTTGAATTGTTGCAGCAAAAAAAATTTCAAAATAAATTCACATTACCATCTGATTATAGGTTTATCAAATCCATTTATAATTCTATGTTAGAATCGTTAGCTGTCGTGGATGAAAAACACATAAAGCTATTCATACCTCTTGCACGCTCAATCGAAAAGATGAAAAATGCACTATCGCACGAATACGAAATTAAAAAACGCACAGATGGCCTAATCATGCAACTGAGAAAGCTTTTGCTTTTTGATTCTGCGATAAATGACACTAAAAGTGAAGACGGTAATAGTCAGGAAATATAATTGTAGCTAAGCAGGACCCTTGGCAAGATTGATAGTCAAATTTTATATAAAATAAATGATATTTTTCTTAGTAAGGGTATACAATTATACATATTCAAATATAATCCTTTGGTCATACTTTATTGAATATGTAGACTTGTATATATGATCAGCCACACGTTTTATTGAAGCCACACAAATATTAAAATATCTGGCAGCTGCATGCATAGAATTAAAAACTATTTGTCACCAGTATCTGTGTTGGTAGAAATAACTGTCTTAGGAGTCTTAGGATAAATACCAGTATTTCCTACCTTACAATTTTGACATTGTGTAATTGATTCTAAGTTATGTAATTGGTTATTTTGGGGATTGTCATCTAAATGATGTACAACAAGTCAATCTTTAACAATCCCAAAATAACATTCGAATATAAATTTATGACAACAATAATTTTTTCCCACCAATACTAAATATAAAATAACCATTATTATTAAGATTACCGAGTGGTTTCTTTAGTCTGCAGTGTCTAATAACACCATCTCTGGATGCCTCGTAATTCGTATATATTGGATGTCTTACAAATTCTTTTTGTTCCATTTGTATATAATATTATTTGTTTAAATCATTATTTTTGAAATATGGTTAGATAATCATTTTCTGTCTTTATAGGAGATTTACCTGTCGATGTATCTTTTTTTTGTCATAATATCGTTTAAGTTTCCTATATTTTTTACCCCCGCAATTTTCACATAATTGCCTTTTTCCTCTAACTCCAATACCACATTGAATACATGGTTTTGGTCCAGTACTTCCATGTCTGATACTGTGCATGTGGTAACCGCAGTATTTGTTTACGCATGACTTATTACAATAAGAAATATGTCCAATTTTTAACCAAACACGTTTATTTTCTGTTTGAATCATTTTATATATACTAAATTTCAATTTGAATATTTGTCTTAATTATAATAATGGAAAAATTATCAGCAATTGATCCATCTGCTACTAGATTTGATCTTGACAGACTATTAGGATATAAATTTAGTGTTTCGATGAAAGCTCTAGCTTCAATAAATGTAGATATAACTAAACGTATCCGTGAGGCCAAGATGGAATTTCGAGAAGATGGTGCTGGGCATGTTTGGTCAACTTTTAGAGTGGAAAAAGTTGTTAATATGATGAACAACAAACGAGCAGAAGTAATTATTAACCACCTTGATAATGAAAAATATCTTATTTTAATAACATTTATTGTGAATACAGACGATAATATTTGGATATTTCGTGACAAGAGAACTCCTATTCATATACAGTCTGGAAATAATAAAATGATATTATTTAGTAACAAATCCAAACCTGGAATACTGACTGGTATTGATAGACCGTATTTTGAGCGAGGGTATCCAGTTACTGCTGTGGTATATGGATTGTTTTTACTGAATGATAAACCTAATATTGAAGATCTCAAACCGATGAAACTGTCAGAATTGGAAACAAATTGGGTGGCTGAACGCATTACTGAACATTTTACAAATGCGATGCGTGGTAATGGCTTAACAGATTTAAGACGCAAAAAAATATGTGAATGGGGAGAGATTGTTAAAAATTCTGGTGCATCTATTAAGGATGTTGCTAAGCTAGAAAAGTTATTAAGATTTCCAATAACAGTAAAAACACTAACAGGAGAGATATTATACAAACCAAAATATATAAGAAATGGAAGCCCTATAACGATTATTGATCATAATGCACATGCATGGACCGATGCAGTAACTGTATTTCCACGAGACAGAATGGTTAAATTTTATAATGGTCATATATTTGATTTTATTAAAAATATCAGTAAAAATGATCCTGTCTCTATTTGGTTATTGCAGTGTTCGGAACACGATTGTCATGATCAATTTGTAATACCGAATGGTGATATTTATCGTACAGAATTTGTTTATGAAGAAATGAGAAATCTTGCACAAAAATATACTTCTGACAAGGTCAAAGTTAGACAACTACTGAATAATTGTTTTACCGTACCAGCGGTAGCGGGCCATTTCGCTCAGGAAAAAAATCATGGAAACCTACAAGATCAGAATTTATTGAGGATATACAAAAAAGTTGCATAGAATATGGGCACGGTGGATTATGCAATACTAAATACGAGTATGATGATGTTATATCAGTCGATATGGCTGCGTGTTACCCTGGGAGTTTTCTTGGATATGGTGAGTGTTCTAAATATTTTAACAGATTCGGACACCCACACATGACACGACCAGAGTTTCAATAAATGAACCCTTACCAGATTTTGACCTAACAGGATTTGCATATGTAGAATCATTCAAGTTCGCAAACGATCTCCATCCTATTAACTTATGTTTGGTTTGGTAAACACCTTTCAGAAAAATGTTGGGCTCCAAAAGTATTATTAAGATATATGCTTGATGTTGGAATATTAATATCGTTAAAAGTTAATGAAGCGATTATATCCTATAATGCACAAAAGCAAGTTTGGTTACCAGAACCTGATAGATTTAATATTGATGATGCCAGGAAAAAAATTTCCTGATCTTGCCGAAGATGACATTATTAAAATTACTAATAATATACGTAAATGTAGAGATGAACATGATGAGAAGCGTGCAAAAGATCTTGGTAGAAAGATAATTGGTAAATTTACTCAGGGTAGTTCATACGGTCATAAACGACACTGGACAAGATTGATTATGGACAATACTGAGTTAGATTTTATAATTAATGATACAACGGAGAAAAACACATTTATAAGCCGAAGTAATGCTTATTTATCGGATGGGACCAAACTAGGTACTATTGTGAGCTATCTTGATGGCGACTCACCGCAGTTTACTCATTTACGATCTTCGATGCTAGCTTATGTTTCTATAAATTTACTATTTATGATAAATAGATTTCCTCGTTACGCTGTTAGAGTCGCTACGGATTCATTTTATATAAACAAAAAATATAAGGATTTATTAAATCCCCTATTTGGTAATGGTGAGTGGGGAACATGGAGGATAAAGCAAGAAAATATACTTAGTTTTTCTGAATTTTCTGACGTTGAAATTAAGGAAATATATTACAGAAATAATAATCAAATATTAGAATCATTTGCACCATCTATGTACGATCCTGTGGCTAGAAATAAGACTGTTTATCTTAATGGATGTGGAGGGTCAGATAAAACAACTCGTGTGATTAAATTAATTATGAACAACAATTCAGATATGATCGTTTTGACACCTACACATAAACTAGCCAGAGAGATAAAAGAACGAGGTGTACAAACTTGCACATATCATAGTTTCTTTAGATGGTGTGGAGATACGTGGACTCCTGATCGAATGGGTGAGAAATATATACCTAAGTATATTATATGGGACGAAATATGTACGGTGTCGTTAGAAACACTAAAAATATTCCTTGAATGGTTATTAACAAAAAATACTGCTGTGATTATATGTGGTGATCATGGTCAACCACCACCTTTTGTTGGACAGTCTCCACATGAATGGCTAAAGAATAATATAGATTATTATGAAGAAATATATGATGATCATAGAGCTATTGATGAACCACTGAAAGAACTTAAAAGATTAATCAGACTACAGCCAGATAAAATACAATGTGAAATAATGCGCGAGATAATTCCAGAAACTACCATGAATGATTTTTGGGTTTTATGGAGACCCACTGATTTGATAGTCGCAAATAGAAAGATAGTTCGTGATGAATTGCAGAAGAAATTATTTACGTTACATAAAGAAAATTTTTCACATCTACCTGTACCATTATGTTATCGTCCATCAGATACTCGACGACAGAATATTGATGTTGAAATTCCTTTGGAGATACTGAAAGTATCCGAGTACAAAATCTAGTATTGAATGATATTATTTTGATAGATATCAATTCTGTTGAGAGCGCATTAAGTATATATAAATCACCGTGGACGTTAGGATACGCTATAACGATTCATTCGTCACAGGGATTAACTATATCTGATACAAATATCTGGATTGTAGATGACCGGATCGAGTGGTCAAATTTAGTATATCTAGCAGTATCTCGCGTCAAAAGAATAACTCAACTGCATAGAATTCTCATAGATTATGTGATTACTGAGGAGATTACTAATGATGCTGATGTAATAAAGAAAAAATTAGCGTCTTATAAACAATGTGACAAAAAAATAAACGTGACTTTGATATTGATACTGAATTTATTATAAAACTAAAACAATTACAGAATAATCACTGCGCAAGTTGTAACACAATATTGTTATGGCAATATTCGAATAATTATCCAAGACAATTTACCGTAGACAGAATAAATAGTGATCTTGGTCACACACGTGAAAATGTGATGCTGACCTGTCTTGAATGTTACCGACATCGGGGCGCTGGACGCCCTGGTGCTAATTTACATAAGTGAACGCAGAGGTAATTGTGTATCCGCAGGAATTACTTGTAATTGTTCACGCACAGATCCACGTTGAGGGGCAGTAGAATCTAGTCTGTATATGGGTGGTCTTCCAGTAGATCTAACCACGCTAGAAATTGTATGTGTGGTCACACTCAAAATAGGGTCAGTAGCTCGTCTTTTGCCACTCTCCAACTCCCCTGGTTCATATAAATATCTCACAATCACATTACCTAATACTGGTTGGTGACCTCGTTGTCCGTATTCATAGCTACGTGGTATATATTTTTTTTGTTATTGCATTAGAAGGTTTCATGGAAGTTGCACGAGTAATTTCATTATTTAATGCAGGTATCTCACTTGGTAACCTTGCAACCCATTCACGAGATCTCTCACCTGACTTAAAGTCAGCAGATATTTCCTTCGCATATTGATATCTAAATAACCGCTCAGCAAGTGTTCGATTAAATCGTTTACCGATTGCTTGATCACGATGAAAATCAGTATGCCCTCGTCTGATTTTGACATTATGCTTTTTCATTAAAGATAATACTGCATAAAAGAAATTCTTTGCCAGAATCTACTTGTAATAACTGTGGCCATCGTAGATCACCACGTTGATAAATTCGCTCAAACGCTTATGCAACTTCAAATGATGTTTTTGTTAATAATAGCTCAACTTCATTATATCTATTTGCAATATCAATAACAGTCAATGCGTATTTATATGTGCGTGACTTTCGTCCACGTGTTTTAATAGTATCATAAGGTAAAAACAAAATATCTGCTTGATGAACTTCGTTAGGAACACTGACATCAAAATGTGCATATTGAATTGTTTTTGGTGGTGGTAGATAAATTTGCCATATTGCCTGTCGTGCTAACCACGCTGCAGCAACAGAATGTGAAACTTTTGCTGCTTTAGCAAGTTTAGTGATCGCTGCTTTACCCTTCCAATACCCTCTAGGACTATAATAAATAGATTCCATTATAATAATTATATTATTAATTACCAGCCCCTAATATTATTTTACTTTCCATAGCGGATTTAATTAGAAAACTAGCGAGTTTCTCTCTAACAGATTTATTGGGTATAGAATTTAATGCATGAATCAATTTTACATCTGCAAGATGCCGTTGTTGCAAATCTCTATTTTTATAAGCAACGTCGTGAATGTGACATGCTTGATCAATTTTATTTACTGGATACTCTCCTGGTCTTGGTTGATCTTGATCATCAAGTCGGATATCAAGTCGAGTTCCAGGACCACAATAATTATATCCAGTTAGGTGTTTCTCACCAACATATTTAGCCCATGGTAAATCTGGGTAATTTTTCTTAATGATGCGGCTATATCCCCACCTATCTTTGTTGTCCCTGAGATAAATTTATATTTTTTGTACCACATTTTACACATTTACCCGTTAATGCATGTCCTTTATTTTTTGTTATTATTGTTGTCAATCTAACGGTGGGTGTAGATGATCTACATCGAAAACAATTTAGATTCATGTTATTAATAATATGGATACAATAATTGATTTTTCGGCGACACAAAAACAAGAACCAGTAATGCACCATCCAGCATTACCAAATTCAATAAGAATGATTATAATAGGTCCATCTGGATCGGGTAAAACACAATTATTATTAAATTTAATAATGAGATGGTGAGATGGAACAAACTATATTTAATAGCACCATCTGTTGATGATCAGCATTGTTACGAAGTACTTAAAGATTTTAATGAAAAAGCAAAATATGTTAATAAAGACGGTGAAGATATTATTGACTTTATCACAGATATAGATGAAGCCCCATCTGTAGATGATTTGGATGGATTCATTAATAATCTCGTAGTAAATGATGATGTGATGTTGGACAAACAATCTAATCCAGCTAGAATATTTTCTCGAGGTCGTCACAAAAACACAGACGTGATTTTTGTTACTCAAAGATATACACAAATACCTAGAGTGATCAGAGAAAACTGCAATATATTGTTTGTGTTTAATGGAGTAGATAATTATACCCTACGAAATATTGGTGTTCAGGGGAATGAATATGATTAAATTTAAAAATTTCTTTTCTAAAGCACAATCAGTTCCTTTTGGATTTATAACGATAAATTTACATGATCCTAGATCCAGATATCGTATAGGTCTAGATAAAATATTTGTTTAGTTCTCCTTGACTATCTGTTAATGAACTTTATGTCTGTTTAAAAACCCAAATTTATTGTTAAAAGTCCCGATATTAATGCCCTGACAAAGTCAGAAGCAGCAACGAGGGTCAATCTCTACAAAATTTTTGCTCGAGTTTTTAACGAACAAAATAGTTCAATAAAATCAGGGTAAAAAAAGTCAATAATAGTATAACAAAACTGAGCTAACCTCATGTGGTTTATAACCGTCCGTATGATAATATAAAAGTTAGATATTTTGATTTAGGGTTATTGACCTTTTTTTAGCCCCTGTAGGAACCCTTATTTCAGGTTAATTTCACAAGCAAAAATTTTGTAGGATTCACCCACCCTGCTGCTTATACTTTTGACCGATCATGATCGTTGGTAATTTTAGTATATTTTTGTTGACTGAGAGGATCATGAAAGTTATTAAATTCCTTTCATAACTTACGGCTCAATATTTTAAGATAATTAAAGTACTAGCTGTTATCAGATCTGATAAGCGGACATTTTAGCTTGTCACGGCGACTGAAACATATTCCTGATGTTTCATTGTTAATTTCAACTGTCAACTGTTTACCGTCGTATCAATAGATATTTGATCTTACTATCATAGCTATTTGTCACTGTCAAATATTCAAACATTACTTTTAAAATTCACACAAAAGTTCATACCCTAGTCATCAATTATAACTTCAAATATAGATTTATCATCTGATTAAAATATATTAAGTATGGATCTGTCATCACGACAATACCCAGGAGAAAACGTATCTACTCCAATTTTGCCATAACATTTGCCATCAAAATTACTTAACCCAGGCATGATGATAAAATCTGTTTAAAATTTATGGAAATTTTTTCGAATAGCTATTGCTCTTATAAAACTAACACTACCTTCAAGCGCATACGGATAATTATGAAATATCACAAAAGTTTTTAACAAAATCGCGAAGCAAACTTTTATTTGCTTTTTATTATCTTATTATTGTCTAGCAACACGGCGTACATTTTACTTCGCAACCCAATAAAGTATTTGATAATGCTTGAGTTCATTTTATCCTTAAACTTACCAATAACTTTTATTTTCGTTATCATAAAATTTACTGTAACGAGGGTAATCGGAGAGATCAGACATATGTCAGTTATTATATATATCTTGACAAACTTCCTTGGTCTCTTTTTAATAAACAAGCAAGTTAATTATGATAAACAAGAGTTTACTTGACAGGCATCGTTTATTTTCAAAATTGTTATGAAAATCTTACATGACCACTTTGACAAATCTGACACGGAAACTCAAACAAAAATCAGTTTATTCAGGCTTAGATTTGTTTTTCATTGCTTTAGCGCGACAAGATATTCAGTAAAAGTTTTCATGCTAACAAAATCATCTGATACAAGTTTATTTCTGCGGTTGATATCATTAACTAGTTCTACATTTACTCGCTTTCTAATATTTTCCATTATCTCACCAGAAAGAGAGCTGAACTTGAGCTTAAAGAAGTTTTTCAAAATCAGTTTTTGCTACATCTCTTCTTGACATGTTTGAGCTAATATAACCTGTCATCCACGGCAACTGATCACACTTTAGCACTACTAAATCAAGATAATCAAGATCAACTTCAACGAAATATGAAACATTATCATGTATCTTTTTCTGTTCCCACTATAAATTTTTCTGTTCCCACTACTAAATCAAGATAATCAAGATCAACTTCAACGAAATATGAAACATTATCATGTATCTTTTTCTGTTCCCACTATAAATTGGTCAGTCGTAATCCAATGAAATCCATCAAATAGTATTGGTTCTGACATTGAATAACCGGCTAAATTATTATTCTTGACATAAATGATATACTTCGATAGAAGTTCAATATTGTTTTCTTTTTGATATACTCATTGTTTATCTCAGAATACTTGTCGTTATCAAGCTAATATCACCTCGAATACCATTTGCAATAACGATAAGCATATCAGCATTAGTCAGTAATTCTAACTTTACTAAGCTTTAACAAGGCATCCCAATATAACCTAGGAGCAGAGTAATACCCACAAGGATCTAATCCATAATTATTATTACTTACTTTTCTGAAGCTTTTAAATAAATTCGCCAGCATCAGCATATCCGTTTTGAAATGCAAATCATGATAATCACCAAACGTTTATCAATCATATTCTTTCCAAATATATTGTGCTTATTTGTACTTGTCTTCAGTTATTTTTGCGGTTTATAGTTGTGAATAAATTTTATCTTTGTCAAGTAAAAAAGTTTCATCAGAGTTACTCGAATCGTCGAGACATTCTTAACGAATTTCTCCTTGTTTCGCCAATAGATTAAATTTATTTTCACAGCAATCGTGTACATTATAAAACTCGCTACAACCTTTCATTAGCTAACCTAACGATGCTGACATACACTGTAGGCTTTCGATAAAACGCAATTTACCTAAAGTAACTAACATACTTTACAAAATTATTTGGAATACACTTGATTACGTTATCGAGTTTTAAACGAGTCGTTATTTCAGGATCACCAAAAGCTTCTACCATAATATGACTTTCGTTTCCTCGGAAATTGTGAGGAACATCTGGAACAAAATCTCGAGCATGAAACTTTAGTTTTCATTTATCATGAGCCGTTCCACGATATTGCCATATTAAATGACAATGTTAACGTACGTTTTATTATCAGACGTGTCAAAAGGTTGTTTCACAAATGACAAAGGTCCGCTTCTTTGTGATCAGATTTCTGCTGGGCTATGACTTTTAAACGATTAAATATATTATCAACTTCACTAATCAATAATTTGAGAAGCCGAACAGCTGGATCATTACATGGATATAATTTAATCGGCTTGGATAAACTTGAATCAGTTCAACAAACTATCTTGTACGCTCTTTCGCATGGGATATGGTTTTTGAGGTTTTTTGTACTCGATTGGTTATGATTATTTTCTGCGTCAAACACAGGCTGGAACAATCATTCAAAGACGGCGTGTACAACGAAAGGAATTTTTAGTTTATTATTATGATTGACAAACTGTAATGAATTGTTTTCTTTGGACGGCATTGTTAATCGTTGAACATTATTACATTACTGTAGATGAATGTGAAATATTTCATGGCTGGAACAACAGTGCAATCAACGATAACATAAATACTTTTTATTTTTATGTTTCTTATACTGTTTACCAAAGAGTCCGTTAAAGTTTTATCCAAACATAATGATTCTTATAAAAGAGCAAGTTTATTGTCGATTGTAACATTGTTTCTGAAAATTATCTTGGATATAAACATTTTCATGCTCGTCAAAACTAAATGCGTTAACTGAGATATTATTATTTTGCTTTTCGAACTTTAGTATTTGATTTTCTGCAACTGGAAAGTAAATAGCAGGTAACCTTTAATTTGAAATGTGACTAAAATACTTGACAAAACCATCATAATTTTTATTCTACCAGAAACATCGCAGAAAAAATAGCCCACTGGATACATTTACTATCATAGTTTTTACGTTCACACAACATTTCTTATTATTTTATTTTTTGAGGCAGGTCATTAGCGCAGCTACCGCGTAATACGTTTTATTTCATTGTGTGAAATAAAATGTCAGTTATCATCTCAAAAGTATATTTCCTTATGTATTTCTTCAGCTAGTAATGAAAGATTAGTTCCAAGCAAATCACGCTTTGATTTATCGTTAATAAAAGGATCTACAATATCCTCGTCAAACGATTCTTCTGTCACAAGTAGCTTTGATAATATAACGTGATATTGCACTAGTATTTTCAAACCATATTGTTTTTTATGTTTACGTTTTAAAGTTGATTCTAGCAAATGATAAAGATTTGTCGCAGTAAAATTAACCAGAATTTTTTGTTTATCAAACCGATAGCTGTTGTAAAAATTCTGAAAAGTGGTGGGTATTTATGTAGGTTCTCCTATAAGGTTCTTTTGGCTATATAGCGTAACTTCAGCACTATTATATATAATGTAATATTATATCTCCAACTGAGTATTCGATAGATATTTCAACGTACTACGCATGCCAGTTAAGCAATCAATTAGAGATATACATTGCTTATAGTACAATGGCACGGAATCTGACAATCGCAAGCAAGAATACTATCACGTTCACTTTAAGTACAACTTGTACGCAGGAAATATGTTAGGGTCAGTGATACACGTCGAAATGCGATAAACTGTTTGATGAAGTAACACCGGCTGGTTATAAGATCAGTGTTAAACGTGACAATGCTGAGAGAGTTGAAATACTAAAAAAGATTGTATGTATACGTTATTTTGTGATGATATTCCAGGAGGGCAGAGAGTATATCATGTTCAAAGCTCGGTTACTAATGATAATATTGAAAAACTTGCTTTATAAAATGAATTTCAACCGCATCCGATATTTGATCTTTGCAAGACAAATGATAAGGGAATTATTTGAAATTTCCAAACATAAGAAGTGCTAGGAAAAATAAATAACAGAGATTATCTTAGAATAAATGTTCCTGGAAGGAAAAAAAAAAGATTTCGTTAATTATTATAGTCATTGTTTAGTTCATGAAACATTTAACGGACCTATTGCAGATGGTTTTGTAATTGACCACATCAATAACGTATAGACAGACAATAAGCTGAAAAATTTAGAATTAGTTACCCAACAGGAAAATGTGAAAAAGAGCGAGAAGGTAGTAATATTTTAAATATGCGACTAAACCTGTGATTGCAGTAATTACTGAAACAAATGAAAAACAAATAATTCCTTCAATCTACTCAGCTTCTAGGTATTTTAAATAAATCCATCAACCATCAAGAGAGTTGTGAACTGTGTTATAAATACGGTAACATCACAATCAAACTTTGAAAGACCTGTCTTTTAAATATTGCTAATTATATTTTCTAGTTCGTTTTTAGTTAAGCAATTGTAAGCAAAAGTAATAACATTATCTTTATTAATTCTCATGGTGATTAACGCAGTGTTATTAAGTTTATCTTTTTTTCTGCCGCTGCTAGTAGAATCTTATTAGAATCACATTGCATAACAAAAATGTCAACATAAAAGAACTATATCCCGACAAACATTTTCTTACTGCTTCAGCCAATTCTCTGTAATATAATATATCAATTTTATGATGATATTTTATCTCGTCAGTCATTTATTATTATAAATTACATACAAATATATTATAATATGAATTTGATGGAACGACTTGCTAGTATTTATGAAAGCGATATAATCACTGAAAATAATTTTACAACCGGGGATGTTACAGTCGCAGATAAACACAACTCGTTACATAGAGGATGACATTTGATTTAACAGCGACGATGAGCAAAGAGAGATTGTAAGTGTATTTGATAAAAAAGTTATAGCAGACCGATAATTGGTAGATATAATTTAAAATATCATAAAGCCAAAACAATTTTAAAATTTAATTTTACAGTAGAGAATCATTTGGCAGCTTATAAAATCATCACAAAAAACATTAAAATTCCAGACCGACTGAAAAATATAAAATTCGATTTTATTTTTGTCAAATTATTCAACTTGATGACGATTTCTGACTATCGCCGACGATCTTTGATACCATTATGTTAGCTTGTAAAACATAAATGAGTTTTACGCAATTATGAAAATATCTATAAAAATATTATTTCGCAATATTAGTTAATTTTTGGGATGAAATTCAACTATTAAATGTATCGCTATAACAGCTCCACTTGACGTGCCTTTTATTGCCACGCTTTTTAAATTACCTGTTCGATAACCAAACATCTTGTTCTGTTTTTCTATTTCTTGTTCGTAAAACATTCGATTGCTCTACTGCTAGAGCCTTTAGCGCATACGTTACAGGAATTGTTAAAAGTATTGTATTAACTACAAATACCTCTTCACTTAAGTTTGGAGTAAATCCTTTTTCAAATACTTTTATGTCAGAGAAATCCTAACCTTACCACGGACATTAATGTTTCGGCTGTTGTACATATTTTCATTTGCTGGTATTGGGATTTTAATTGCTTCGTTTGTTGACAATGAAATTGTTCGATGTTTTGTGTTATTATATTTGTCAAAAATTTGTGAAAGATATAAATATACCTGTTCACCTTTTTATCTGTTAAATGTTTATATGTCAGCTTGTTAAGTGTCCTATTAAATCTTTCAACGCCAACGCTTTTCCCCTCATTTCCTGTAACATATCGTTTATACTATTTTGCTCCAAAAATGCTCAAATTTTATATAGAAAAATCTGCTCCATGATGAGTTTAAATTTTATTTCGTTTTTGTACCATACTAACAACAATTTGCTTTTAAAGCATTAGTCATTGATACTCCTGTCTTATCTGAAACGGGTATGCTAAACGCCTATTTACTAAAAACGTTAATAACATTAAACAAGTATGGTAGGTAAAAATTTATCTTGTTCAATAAAAAGAGTTCTAGCACAATCACATTTCATTTTATTTTTAGTCATCAATATAAATAACTCTGTCTATCCCAGATCATGCCGTCTCTACTACTTGTTTTGTTCATAAACATTCTTTTTTCTTATTGTACTACTAGACTTTGTATGTGTGTATCCAATGGTACGACCCTGTAGTTGATGTTAGTGTGCTTAGAAATGAATTCTGTATAAATCTTTTTATATCATTTTTATTTCATAAAATGTAATTATTAATATGATCAGATTAGCATGGGATGATATGGTGATAAAAACATCGTATTTACCTAATTTGTAAATGTAACTCATGTGAGCACGTGCTGTGTATAATTGCAAATTCGTTACAAGTAAACATTCAGGAATAGCTATAAAAACGATTGGCTAATACTTGGTCAGGCTTTCCTAATGTCCAGATGTATTGCGAAATTACACCGTCCTCCGTGCGCGTGTAATTGAAACAACGTATTAGCTTCGTATATATTCTTAGGTATTTTGTACGAGGGAGAGTCACTACCAGACTAAATAACAGAGTTGTAGCCTATTTTAGCATCTTAGAGTTACACAGCTTCTATTACCTTAAAAATGGTATCTTTGAGCTAGAAGAAGTTGTCTGTTCTTATGTCTACGTCGAAGAATATGGATTTGTTAGTGGAGCTGATAGTACTTTGTTTTTCTAAATAATTGTTTTCCTGGAGAACATCATTACTGGTTTGGACAAAAATATTTATATTTATTAGAACGGAATCTTGTGTTAGACTTCGTCTGACGTCATCACTCACCATCTTGGATCGGAACTAAACTTCAGAATGTGTTTTTTTAAAACTGTTCACATGACGTATGTTTTATATCTTTAGAACAAACAACTTGGAGCATTTTCGTAAATCGTAAATCTTGTTTTACATATTTACATTTTGCCATGTTTTCTAGGAAAATAAATTATTTTTGTTAAAATTTACAAAGCTTGTTGTACTCACTCTTTTTGTGTTACTTTTAACGAGCCGAATCGTAACACCAATTACATTAAATGTCTTGAAACGTTGGTACATTTCTTTTAGCACTTGCTTCTTTTCTCTTATGATTGTTGCACCCCATTTCAAGATATACTGAAGACTGGTAAATTCAGATTCCATTGTTATATTAATGCCCACCAACATGGCTTAATTGATATAGTCTTGTACATCTTCATCAGTACAGCTTTAACATTCGCTTAAACAGTCAGAGGATTCAAGCCTCGCTGG
Source organism: Potamilus streckersoni (assembly GCA_016746295.1). Lineage (NCBI taxonomy): Eukaryota > Metazoa > Mollusca > Bivalvia > Unionida > Unionidae > Potamilus > Potamilus streckersoni. The sequence goes on from JAEAOA010001317.1 coordinate 153,921, forward strand.
CATCATATATAATAGGTGATTTACTCAGCTTCAATGAATACATTTTTTCCGTGCACATTTTTTTAGGCTAAACAAAACAATACATCAGTAGTATTAAAACTATCCAAATCAAAGGTGACACAAATGCAAAATATTGGTGGAATATTTCTATTCCTTACAGCAATTCCAGCATTGTTAGTAGCAACTTCTCCGTCTTCAGCTTCAGCGGTTGCAAAAGCTGCTGAACTGAGGTCTGTCGGAGCTGCATCCAGAGCGGCGTTGAAAAAGGCGGTTGGTGGACGCATAGCACATCATAGACCTAGTAAGTCTATAAAAAAGGAAAAGGCCTTCGATTACCAGGAACAAATAGCCAAATACAACTTGGAAGAGGTCTTCGATTACCCGGTTCAACAAGATAGTCACGCGTCCATTGACCTATCTTTATTTAATATCGGCAAAATCAGTCAAGCATTTTCGTGGTGTCTTTAAGCGAAATGAACTTGCAACGATGATGACACACACAATATAATGAATCTGAATTTGACAAAAGAGGACTCTGTCCTTATTTGACTGACACCTCTACATCGTTTGTTTTTTTACTTATTTGGACTTGCTTCATCATTTCAAATTGGTGCTTATTTAACGATGGACCTAGACGACAACCAGTTTTATTCGACAGTACCACTATACCAGTACAAACTCTGTTGAATAATACCCTATGCGGTCATCTTGTTGAATATTTGCCTGCGCATGAGCATTCACCAGGACTGCAAGCCGTTACTGATTTCATATTAAAGTACGTTTAATATTATACAAAAGTATAATTGTAAAACTTTTTAAAATTGAGCCATCAGTAACGTGTATTATTAACAGAAGCACTATGATGAAGCATCCATGTTATCGACGTGAAGAAAGTAATCGAGGCAGAGCAACTTCTGCGAGACGAAATCACAATAGAATGGCACTGATAGCAAAATATAAACACGCGTGTATGTTTTTTTTTTCATTTTTGTAACCTGATTTGGCCATTACTGCTGTGGCTATTACTGCTGACCGGAATTTTTTAGCCACGACAACCATCATAGGTGCACCAATACGAATTATTGTCGGGGCCATATTGATAGTAGCCAGTGTAAATGGTTTTGCTGGAAAATTAATATTGATACGCTTATATTTATGAATACGTGTCCAATTCAAAACTTTTTACATCGGCAAAATGTAGTCACAACCGAATTAGTAAACTGATTAGGTGGCAATTAACGAAAAATAATCAGCATGGCTGAATTCTAAACATTGTTGGAGGAAATGAAAAGTTACGCACAACACAAATAAGGAACCGCATAACGAATTTACAAAAGACAAGGAAAGACAAAAATAATTTGACTTAGTCGGTGTTTGCTGATTACTGCTCCGCGTCACAGCATGCCTATTGCTGCTTGATTGGGCCTCTTTACATTTTTCGATTAATAATAATAATAATAATAATAATAATAATAATAATAATAATAATAATAATAACAATAACAATAATAATAATAATAATACTATTAATAGTACTACTACTACTACTACTACTACTACTACTACTACTACTAATAATAATAATAATAATAATAATAATAATAATAATAATAATAATAATAATAATAATAATAATAATAATAATAATAATAATAATAATAATAATAATTTTCGGATTGCATAACTCGTGTGGCTTGACTGCTAAATGAACAAAAGTCATGGGGGGGGATACAGACTGTGAACTGGAAAAAGCAATGAAAATCCAAATACTGTCCTAATGATATTTCTCATTCAAACAATCAATGTGTGCAACTTTTATGTAATTTATGTTTACTTGTTCATATCATCATCTCAACTTGAAGTTTATTGTATGCATAAGTACACTCAAGCATCGACGAATAAACATATACGTGTCCAGGTTTCACTAAATTACTTTATTTTTTCCTCAGTTGGAGCTTTTATATTCGGTTGTGATAATTCTCATATTATTGGGCTTTTTCTTATGTATAGCAGGGGTGGACAAGATAAAAGTGATAAAATACCCTAAAATTAAAATATTCACACCTAGAAATATCTATAATTTTAGAATATGTTGAGGTATTATTCAAATCTGAGTAAAACCTTACCATGTCCTTTACTTCGCATAACAGTTTTCTTGGCCTCATTCCTTTAGAAGCCCCATGCATAATTCTTCTGGGATATAATTACCTTTGTAAATCTTGATAGTGTTGACATGCTGTCACGACGTGCTTCTGTCCTTGGGTTGACAATCTGGAATTAGGTCAAAACATATGACAGACCCAATAACCCTCTTGTCATTACTATTACAAAACCTTTCTAAATTCCTCCAAGTGAATCTAAGAAGTAGTTCAGAATTTGTATAGCATTTTGTGTTTAGGGTTTCTTTTGTATATATATATATATATATATATATATATATATATATATATATATATATATATATATATATATATATATATATATATATATATATATATATATATATATATTGTGATTAATTGTGATTAATTATACACTTTTTATTTCCAATAAGTAAAATACCAACACCACGAAGATATCTGATACCTGAGAAACCTTAACGCATAGAAAGAATGGCAAGATAATTATTACTAAAACTAACGAGAGAGCGAGCAAGCGAGCTAGCCAGCGAGAGAGAGAGAGAGAGAGAGAGAGAGAGAGAGAGAGAGAGAGAGAGAGAGAGAGAGAGAGAGAGAGAGAGAGAGAGAGAGAGAGAGAGAGAGAGAGAGGATGGTCATGTCATGAAATGCTCAGAATATATATATAAGATGTATAATCCCCTAACACAGGGCTTGTTTAGAACGAAATATTGTAATTTACACGACACTCACATAAAGCTAAAAAGTCATTCTGGTCAACTTGAACTAAAAGCAAAAGAATAAAAGAGCATTGAAAGTGATTCTTATGGTGAATAGTAACTTATTCAAAATTACATGACGTCTGACAAGAACTATGGCGGAGACTTAAACCTACTCCCAAGATAAAAGTGAAAATGTTTATCATGAGAAAGGGCATAGGCCATGGAATACACTCAGCATCAGAGAAAGCTATGAAATTTACACAACGCATGATTCGATAAAGGACAATTGCACATAGAATTGGCAGTCGATCATTGAATGCTTATTAAGTTGAGAAGGGCAAAGGATTATAGAATACTCACAGCATCAGAGAGAGAGAGAGAGAGAGAGAGAGAGAGAGAGAGAGAGAGAGAGAGAGAGAGAGAGAGAGAGAGAGAGAGAGAGAGAGAGAGAGAGAGGATGGTCATGTCATGAAATGCTCAGAATATCAGAATAATGCCCACAGCGTCAGAAAAAGGGTGGTGGATTCTAAAATGCCCACAACGTCAAAGAAATTTGCCCAGAACGTCAGAGAATTGGAAGTGGTTTGTGGAGTGCCCACAACATCAAAGAAAAGTAACTGTTCATCAAAACCATCAATGAAGTTTAATCCTGATATAAATTACCGATGAAAACTGTGTGTCACCTGCAGGGGTATTCCACCTAAGTGAGTCAAGAATGCAAAGAAAAAGTCTAGTAAAAATATTGGTTTTGTTAGAGTCCGAAATGCAACTGAATGCAAAACGTAAGCAGATGAATTTTATGTTATTTACTTCTAATTGAAGATTTTATCTTGCTACACATTGCGTCAAGTATTGTTTACACACTGTAAGTTTTTAAAATTTAACAATTGCAAGGGATTTTAACAAGTTCGATAGAATGTTACACCACTACAAACCAGCAGTGGATTGGGAGAAAAGTGCCACAGAATGCTGTTCTCTCCACTGTATCCAATTATACAGCGCCCAGTCTCCAAAAAGACAGACACCATTTTGATTGAAGTGTTCTACAATGTTCGTTTTTCAGGCAACGATACAATCTTTTCTACGTGTTCCACGGTATGTTTCGTAATACAAACACCGATTTGTTTGTCACACATCTTGCCACACGGTCAGAGAGCTATAAATCGGTCAATCTTTGCGATACGAAGACAAAAAACAACGAAATTTCGGAATCAAACCTGTGCATGTTTCTAGTAGGTAACGTTAGGCCCGATTATCTTTCTGTGTTAAAGTTCAAAGATAAGATAAGTATTAGAGTTACTGTACCAGTTCCAAGATGGCTATGATTGTGTTGTATCTGGCAGTATCGATTGTAGTCAAAGGTAACAAGAACATCTAGTTCCTTTCAAATTACTTTTTATCGTCATCCGAAGGTATGTATATAGAATATAGTAAATTAAAACTTTTATAACGTTTTTATCAGCTGAGGGTATGTAGATAACTTAAATAGTTTAAGTCATTATCACTTCTTTGGAAATCGAAGTAAACTGAACTGCGAATCTCTCTCTCTCTCTCTCTCTCTCTCTCTCTCTCTCTCTCTCTCTCTCTCTCTCTCTCTCTCTCTCTCTCTCGCTGGCTAGCTCGCTTGCTCGCTCTCTCGTTAGTTTTAGTAATAATTATCTTGCCATTCTTTCTATGCGTTAAGGTTTCTCAGGTATCAGATATCTTCGTGGTGTTGGTATTTTACTTATTGGAAATAAAAAGTGTATAATTAATCACAATTTTCTTTAGGTACATGCCCCTAAAACACTTGTATGTTCCTTAGTACTTTCGTGACTGGTTTTTCGTAATTCAGCCCTATCTGGTTCATCTCAGTGTGTACTTATATACTAAAACATGCTCTAAACACGACTTCTCATATCATCTTTAATTACGAAGAACTGGGCACACAAACCCCACTGTTTCGTAATAATTACTGCCAACCCTTCCGATCCAGAATCAAGTACAAACTCTGTTCACTATGCTGCATTTTGTTGATTATCTCCAATCCACTATACCTATCCGATCTTACCCATGTGAGGAGTTATACCTATCCGATCTTACCCATGTGAGGAGCTATATCTATCCTATCTTACCCATGTGAGGAGTTATACCTATCCGATCTTACCCATGTGAGGAGCTATATCTATCCGATCTTACCCATGTGAGGAGCTATATCTATCCGATCTTACCCATGTGAGGAGTTATACCTATCTGATCTTACCCATGTGAGGAGCTATACCTATCTGATCTTACCCATGTGAGGATCTAATGTCGAATCTTACTTCCGTTTTCCTATGTTAAACAAAATCATACGGACAACGTTTTCTCGCGTACCAAGGTAAAGCGACAACATGGAACGAATTGCACATATATCATTGAAACAAAGACACTGATCTCATTCAATAGTGCTTTCGAAACTCGCTTATTTCAACTATGAGAACAGATTAAAAGTCTTAATGATGTTTGCTGCCGTAATAATTTCAACATGTTTCTGTTTTGAGTTTGTAACCTCGTCCATGCGTATGTTTTTGTAATTTTTCAAATTATAAAGTGCCTAGAGCTTCTCTAAAGATGAAAAGATAAGACTTTATACATTATTATTATTATTATTATTATTATTATTATTATTATTATTATTATTATTATTATTATTATTATTATTATTATTATTATTATTATTGTTTTTATTATTATTATTATTATTATTATTATTATTATTATTATTATTATTATTATTATTATTATTATTATTATTATTATTATTGTTTTTATTATTATTATTATTATTATTATTATTATTATTATTATTATTATTATTATTATTATTATTATTATTATTATTATTATTATTATTATTATTATTATTATTATTTAATAAATTCATGTATATTATATGCATGTGTACACCGAGATGTCACATAACTGAATTTCAACAAAATGAGCGTTGATTAAACACAAGAAGCTACATTAATCTTTTTCCCTTGAAGACAGAAGGCTTTAGCATAAAGTGCATGTATAATCTTTGGGAGATAAGACAGGGGTGTGTGTGCTAATTTATGCCATCTCCACCTCTATGGTGCTTTGGTTATCTATGAGGTGATCGACAACATTGTTATTGCCCAGATCGAGCGATTAATAAGATAAAATATGAAATGAATGGATGGAGTAACCGAAGTCTGAGCAAAGATATAGAATAGAACAACACGAGCCTTAATATGTGACATATAGCAATTTAGTTAATTAAGCTATACCGATACAATAAATTTCATCACAGTATTCAGTTAATAATCGAACTCAAAAAATTTCGGCATTTCAGCATTGATTCTTCCAGTCAATTCCAAATTAACTGTTTGTGATAGGTCAGCGTTGCCTCTCTCTCTCTCTCTCTCTCTCTCTCTCTCTCTCTCTCTCTCTCTCTCTCTCTCTCTCTCTCTCTCTCTCTCTCTCTCTCTCTCTCCGAGTCATCAACTGTGAAAAATTGTTTAAGCTACGTTAAAATCCAAATCACATCACAACACATTATCAACAGAGACTTGGTTGCAGTCTGCTCTTCATTGTGCTCTTACGAGACTTGCTCTTTCCGTGCAGCAGAATCTCTTTCTGGTTCCGGATCTCTCAAATATTTCCAGACACCATCCCTTGGACACTTTAACGAGAAATACTTGTTATTTTCCGGAGCTAAATTCTTGCTTTCCTCAGAAACTTAGAGTGACATAATTTAGCAAGGGAGATTACTTAAGGCCTTAAATTTCGTTTGGGAACACACAACCCTCCTTTCGTTCAGCCAGTCAGGATCAACTTTCTCTAACCACCAAAACTTTAATATGCCAATCCAAACTATAATATTTTTATCTTTTCCGCCTGTATTAATAACTAGTTTGGAGAATTTCATTTTATTTCATTTTATGACACTTGTTTAAATTGGTCCAAAATTGTCTCTGAATGGTCTCTACTTTGTTGTTTCATCTACTGGACCTTATGTTAACATATATGTCATACCGTTACCTAAAGGATCCTAACGAAAATCCAATCGTACCTCCAAACACAGTATAAAACATCCAACAAGTCTAGCCCATACATCAAAGTGAATAGTTCCGTGTTACTCTGACCACTACGAGAGCATCTACAAACAGTTTAAATCATTACTCAATCAAGGGCAGTTTCTCTATGAAAATATGCTCAAATCTCTCTTGTAATTCATATCATCCAGTATTTGTATAACATCATGATTGAAATAAAAAAAAACGTGACTTCTATGATTTTCACTGGCTTTTTGGATATGCTATGTTGGTCAAGGGTCATAACTCTATGCCATTTTGTTCTAACATTATTGCAAAATTCGCAGATCAACAACAGAAATCTTATCAAATGAAACCTAATTACAAATTTGATTGATAACAAACGAAACGTGCAAAGTTTATAAATAGTGTTTCTTAGATGTTTACTGTATTAGCTATAACTGTAAATGATGTTAAACTGGTTTGAGACCTTGTTAACATTCCAGTTTGATGTCTGATTTATTGTCAGTCGAAAGACCATAGCCGTGTAAATTGCTAAAATCTGATCGTTATGGTAGCCATTCGAACCAATTTTGTTTCACGTCAAATTTGAGGGAAATACAGAAACTATGAATGCTACAATATTACAACGCATCGAAATGCCCATTCTTAAAAATGCCCTGAAATTTTTCTGAGTCCTTTCTAAAATAAAGCCGTACAACAAAATTGGTTGGAATCAAATACCCCATGTGAATACTACAGAGTCCTCAGTCCGGTACACTATCAGACGGATAGGTGCTGAATATGCACTTGGCGCTCCCACACCTACATTCATGTTTGGTTCATTATTGCTTTTGATGGGAGAATCGTCCATTTTCACGCTTTAAAAACCATTTGTATTCATACAAACAAATCAAAGCAAAATAAACACCTTTTTACATGTTTTCAACAAGGAGGCAATTGTTTGCGTATTTTTCGATTGAATTATAGTTGCATGGACAATTCCACCGCCTGCTCCAGAAGAATGGATGGCTATTCAGAAGGGAAGGTAGGTAGAACTGATACAAAGTAAATAATTGAGTAAGCAAAATAAATGGGTACGATAAGCATTTATGTATATGTATGTGTGTAGTTTAGTATCTGTATATGTGTGTATGTGTATGTATCTGTTTGTGTATAAATGTGTGTGTTTGTGAATATGTGTATGTGTGTTAATCAATTTGTCATTAATACTTTAAGAAAAGTATGAGACACTGTAACGCTATGTTGATATCCAGCATATGTGCATATTGATATTCACTGTTAATATAGTTTCGACAGACTGATATTCGAAAACGATAATTTGCAACTAGGTATATGAAGGAAGACATGATAAAGAACTTGAAAATTACTTGACAGAATATAAGTAATAGTATTATTTTATTTGTATTACATTAAAATTAATCTATTATCACCCATCATAGAGACTAATATAGCCATGCCTGCCTAGATCGATTTAATCAACAAAGCATTCCATTCTTATCAATAGATTTCATGATGAAAGGCCATTCTGTTATTGTAGCCTTAGATTCAAGATTTTATGAACGGTTTGTTCTGTGCAGAAGTTTTGGCTTAGTAACCAATATAAATTTTGTCAGAAGGTATACAATAAATTTTGCCAAAAGGTATAAAGTAGGTTTATTCTAAAGGTATACAATCTTTTCTGAGTCTTAATGAAAAAGCTTGCACACAATAATCGAGTATGAATGACATAGAGACTTGCATTATATAACAAATATCAACAAAAAAGCTTGCTAAATCTTGATCGGTATCTTAACATAAGAAAGTTGTTTTCATGATTACGTCAGTACTGCTGACGTAGGTATAAAGTAATGTTCTGTGCTCGATACTAGTGACGTCACAAATCAGCACGCATCGAAGCTAAGGTGGCGCTCACCAGTTATTATGTACTTTGAGAGAGTGATGTATGTAAGGTGAAGTTGTTTGCATTTTAAACATGCATAGTGAAGAGAATGTTGGCATACCTTTATACTACTTTCATGTAATGTGGATGAAATTTCTTTGGATATTGTACTTTTGGAAATTTTAAATGATCTTAGGACACTTCTAACTAAAATGACTAATCCCTTGTGCTTTAAAAATCAACCTAAATTTGTCTAAAGTACACTATTCTTGGCAGCTATTAAAATATGGAAAATGAATTTTGCTAAACTAGATAATACCTGCTTCTAAAAGTGCAATGACTGAATTACCAAATACATAAAATGTAAAAAAAGTTATCGGATCTTTTTTTTTACAATTTACCTCTGAAGTTCGAGAAGTGAAAATGGGCAAGTAGAGCTAGCACTTTTTTGAAAGGTGCACATCTGGAGTAAGGCCAAGCTGTATACTGTCTAACCCATATTACACCCATCCATCATACATCAAAATAAAGGGAATGAAAGGTTCTTTGAACAATACCTAAGATATACAAAGTCTCTTTTACATACCCAGTATAACTAGTGAGGAAACCCGGGTAAACTCTTTTTCTTTAAAATTTTAACCCTATGCTAAATACTAAACTGTAGAGCGCCACCTTAAAATAAATATAAACATTTATGCAATTATTTGTCTTATTTTCATATTATTATTATTATTATTTCATGTTCTGAGTAAAATGGTACATTAACAATGATTTTATTCATGAAAATAAGCTAATTATGCTTTTTTTGCGCTAGCATACATAATTTGCTATGAGGCATGTTTGGGTGAGTAGTGACCTTCATTATGGGGAAATTAGAAGTCTTAGAATATAGGAATAAAGTCAAGTTAAATTGAAAAATGTTGGATTAAATAAAAGAAATACATAGTGAAGATGTTTCATTTCATTTATTTGCAATGAAATTAAACAATAAATGATAACAAAGCAAATTTGCTTTCTTCCATATCAAAGAATTAGTTAATATTTTGCCCTTTGACCTTTGACCTTTATGAACCTCACCTGTTATATCCATTTTATAATTGTAAAATTTATTGTTGACATCTCAGGAATAAATATGGCTAGTTTCATGCTCCTGTCTATCAGTATAACACTGGTTGCTATGTAGACAAAATGCAATGCGCATTTTTAAAATAGTTCACTTTTTAACATAAGGAGAAGGGGCTGTACCGGTTTAAGACTCTGACTCTAATAAATGCTGTTCTAAGGTTGGAAATACAGGACAATTATTACAAAGGACTGTTTTGATGCTTGCAACTTAAATATTTCAGCCATGCAATCAAAATTAAATCATACAATAATAATACCTATATCCTCTTTATGGTGGCGCTCACCAGTTTTTATGTACTTTTGAGAGAGTGATGTATGTAAGGTGAAGTTGTTTGCATTTTAAACATGCATAGTGGAGAGAATGTTGGCATACCTATATACTACTTTCATGTAATGTGGATGAAATTTCTTTGGATATTGTACTTTTGGAAATTTTAAATAATCTTAGGACACTGCTAACTAAAATGACTGCTCCCTTGTGCTCCAAAAATTAACCTAAATTTGTCTAAAGTACACTATTCTTGGCAGCTATTAAAATATGGAAAATGAATTTTGCCAAACTAGATAATACATGCTTCTAAACGTGCAATGACTGAATTACCAAATACATAAAATGTAAAAAAAAGTTATCGGCTCTTTTGTTTACAATTTACCTCTGAAGTTCGAAAAGTAGAAATGAGCAAGTAGAGCTAGCACTGTTTTTGAAAGGTGCATATCTGGAGTAAGGCCAAGCTGTATACTGTCTAACCCATATTACACCCATCAATCATACATCAAAATAAAGGGAATTAAAGGTTCTTTGAACAATACCTAAGATATACAAAGTCTCTTTTAAATAACCAGTATAACTAGTGAGGAAACCCGGGTAAACTCTTTTTCTTTAAAATTTTAACCCTATGCTAAATGCTAAACTGTAGAGCGCCACCTAATGAAGCAGATGAGACCGTGTGTTTATTTATTTTTTTTGTATTTTGTTTTGACAAATGTACAATATTTGGGCAAGAAGGTGCAAAATGTTCAATAAAACTGTAGCAGAACTATGTACTAATATTGAAATCTTAGAAGAGATGCTCAATATTTAATTCTTAACCTACTGTTTGACTTAGTAACCTAAATTCGGCCATGATAATGAGGCAGAATGAGACGAAAAAGAACATACGCGGTTCCATTGGGATAAAACTGGAACTTTCTACTGGTTTTGAAGCACGCTGTACACGTATGATGCTAGCTTGACACCCTCAAAACTCAATATCTTACCAAAAAAGGTTATACGTATCTTGAACTATGTATTAATAACAGCCCAAAGCTCTAGCATCTTAGTCGCCGCTGTTTCAACAAAAGAGTCATCCTGTATTCTTCACAGAAATCCTGTGTACATTCGCATGCCAGAGCTTTCCCAGATGCAGGTGTAGTCTTATCTACACCATTATGCGATACACCTTCTCTCTCTCTCTCTCTCTCTCTCTCTCTCTCTCTCTCTCTCTCTCTCTCTCTCTCTCTCTCTCTCTCTCTCTCTCTCTCTCTCTCTCTCTCTCTCTCTCACACACCATGGACCGAGCCAATTCATAAAACATGACTAATTCCTTCTCATAGCAGGAAATGAGAAGAAGATTATGATAAAGTACATAATCATAATAATTATTACTCACCATGTACCAAAGAATTCTTAGAAATGATAGACAGGTAATAACACTGAAATAAATAAATGTGTCAAACAAATGAGGTAGAGAAAGGCTCAAAACTGCACCACTAAGATTCCTTCTCTACTCCAACATGTATGAATTTAAGTGGAAGAAATCAATCTTATATCATCCCAACAAATATAAACCATTTCACTGTAACCAAACCACTTACAATATCTACAGCGCCACTTTTGCTATCCTCTTCCTATAACCGCCATTACTGGCAAGACTGCATGATAAAAGTGTCATAAAAGACCAATTTTAAGTCTCCTTGTCTATTTTACACAGTCCATTTAAGCATGAAGTAAACAATGCAAGTACACTGCATCGAAGAGGAACAGCATTAAAGTACAAATACGTACAGAGCAATGGAGTGATTTCCGCATCGTATACTTCTCGCGCTGCCATCGAAGTCGCAGCAACGCTTTATGTTAGCGATTATGCCCATGAAGTCGTAAGTGTTAGAAATGTATGTATGTATGTATGTATGTATGTATGTATGTATGTATGTATGTATGTATGTATGTATGTATGTATGTAAGTATGTATGTGTGTGTGTGTGTGTGTGTGTGTGTGTGTGTGTGTGTGTGTGTGGATGGATGGATGGATGGATTCATGCATGCATGCATGCATAGATGTAATAGTTTTTACGGTAATTCTGCACGAAAGTGGGCATCGAGTGCAAACAAAAGGTTTTGTCGGAAAAATGTGAAGGATAAGACCTTCCAAATAAATACAAAATTAAGAACAACACGAAAATCCTTAACGAATGATTAAATTTTGCACTAAAAATTATATAAATCGCATTCTTTTAAAAAGTCATATATGTATAAATGTTATAAATTGCATGGAGTGATGAAAACTAAGTTTGTAAATTTTAACAAATAATTTACATCCCTAGAATACAAAATAAAGGTGAGAAAAATTATCGTACGGTTTTATGAACTAAATCAAAAAATAATCATAGAATTCAAAAACACAAGTGATGTAAATGAAAAGTTCAAAGTGAATTGCAGTTCAAATTCCCAAAAAATTCATGTTGAAAGGTGATGACGTCTGTAATAGCCAACATTGTACTGATTTGTCAACAGTATCTTGTTTAGACAGAGAAAAGATTATTCCAGTTTTGAATTCCATATATATATTCCAGTTTATGTCTTTATCGAAAATTTAGATCAGAGCTTATATTTATTTCCAGAGGAAAATGATCACTTGAATTCAATAATTTGAAGAAAATAAAAATTCAGCACAGTTTGGTCACAAATATTATATAATACAGCTTAACGTGTCAGACGTTAAAGAACAACTGATAGAATTCGTATCATAACATCAGTTATGCAACTACTTAAGACGCAAAACAGATTCCCAGATGAGGGTCAAAAGTTCACTCTTCTTGAAAAATAGACGTTTATTTACAAATTGACACATGCCTGATGTCACGTAGTTCACATATGACTTTGACTCCACTTTATGATTCTTACGATGATAAAGATAAAATATAAACAAGTTGTTTATCAAAATTGTCACTGATAATTGAGCAAGGTCACCAACTAGATACATTGTTTCTATTATTAGTTGTTTAAATCGAAAATAAAAGAAGTCAGTCATGTCAAACGGAACTGAACCCTATTTTGGACAATATCAAAATCCAGTAAACAATATTACATTACAATGACATATAATGGAATAAAAATTTAAAACTAATAGACAAACAATTGAGTTTATATATATATATATATATATATATATATATATATATATATATATATATATATTTATATATATATATATATAATAATAATAATAATAATAATAATAATAATAATAATAATAATAATAATAATAATAATAAATCATTCTTCTATTGATCTGAACTAAAAGTTTTCGCCATTGTCATATTTTCAGGCTGCCACTACCATTGCTCGTGTCACGAAACACATGCCGCCATCAATCTTCCAAACACTGGCCACCAACGCCAAGGTGGGTGTGTTCATCAAAGCGGAAACTCTGACTGTATATTCCGAATATGCAGGACTCGCATCGCCACCTGGATGTGAATGTAGGTCTTATGGTAGATACTGTCCTTGGTCAGGGCTGTATCATATCCTCTTAATAAAACTCCTCGCTGTCAAAATGAAGATCCATACCTATTAACATATATACGTGCTAAAACTCGTCAAAGTGGATGAATATAACAAGTATAGAGATTGCCATGACAAGGTTAATCTTTGTATTTATTTTTACCTTTCTCAGGCTTGCACCAACCATCCTCTATCCTGCAATGAGTAAAAATCTCTTAGAATCTCAATTTTTAAACCCATAAAGAACATGTACTGAATAAAAAGGAGATACTTTATTTATAAGACAGTGACAGTTATTTACCAGTAAATAATTTAAGGAAGATACATATGGAGTTTAAAAATATGAAATTGCTCCCATTGAAAACTGTGGTAAATATATTAAGGGATAGCGGAAAAAATATGGACTGGACTCACATTGCTGACCAAACTTAGTATAGAAGCCGGCTGGCAAAAACTTACTTTTGTACTGAAATCGTCCTAAACACAAAAATATTTATTCCTAACACCACAGTAAGATGCGAGTGAGAAATATGGAGTACTAAAATACGTACCACATGGCCCAAATTATAAAAATCTTTAGTGCTACTTATTTCTTAAGGACATATTTCATTAGGGCGATTCCACAACCAGTTTTCGAATAGCATTGATTGGTTTCAATACAACAAGCTTCGCTCGGACTGAAAGTAGTTTCAGGAAACCCTAAAGAGACTGGTGAAACTGCTTCAATGTTTGGATATGATGATGTAAAGATTGTGTTGCATGTTCGTCACTGGACAGTTGTTATGTAGCAGACTATAGGGTATACTGTCGACTAGATCTTAATATCAACATCTTTAATAAAGTGGGCCACATGGCTCCTAAATGGAACGTTCATCGGCCACATCATAGTAGTTAATTTACGATTATATCAATTCCTTTTTGCTTTACAACTCTCCTGCGATATACTAAATAGAACCAACAAGTTTGTTGTTGTTGTTGTTAATAGTGTTAAACGCCATTTTCAGCAGAAGATAGGCTATACATGGTGGAGAATATACATGGCGGAGGAAAAGCCAGGGAAAATTCTGGGAAGAACGACCCACCGACGAGAAGCTACAAGCAAGCTTTCTCACGTACCCAAATTGGCCGAGCCTGGGACTCAAAACCCACGCAGGCAGAGGTGAGATGGCAGTGATCCTTAATGGTGAGCGTTTTAAACAACTTGGCCACTCGAGCCACCACTACCTCCAACAAGTTTTGTAAAACTTATCAAAAAATGTAATTATCAAACTTATAAAATTAAGGTTTAAGTTGAACTGACAATATCATTAATTATATCCATATTAATCCTTTTAAAAAAAAAAACATTTCGCACAGGTTCAAAAGAACCAAATTTTCCGAATGAATTTCAGTTCCTAGAACGTACTGTTATGCAAAAGTCCTGATGTATCACAATATCATTGTCTAGAACTTCTTTCACAATAGTTCCAAAATAATATTTTTGTCCAATTAGTAAATTGTAATTCCAGTGAATAATCATAAACATTTATCCTTTTAAATTATTTAAATACAAAATTGAAAAGATCTTCCGACTTATATTAACACAAGACCATATAAAATAAGAATCCAAAATAGGAATGATTAATTATATAGATCTCTCTCATTATATACACACATGCGGGCCAAAGATGCAAATTTCTCCTACTCACTATGTGATATTTTGCATAAACCATGTCGTAAAAGAACCCACATGTCCATACAGTCCAATGGGAAACAACCCCAATCTTGTAAACAGGTTTATTATTAATAGTACTATTAGTTGTCTTCAGGCCCTTTTCATAACTATTATAAAGGCTCTATTCATAACAATTATTCAATCTGAGAGCAAAAGGTTAATATAAAATATATATATTCATGTGCAAAACGTCATACAATAATATAGATAAACGCAACACTTATATGAGCACTTGTCACAAAAGAATGACGGCGGGCTACATTTTGACCACGTGCCAATAGTTGAGCCAGTCTGTAATATATTAATCTATATAATGAAGTAAAAGTAGCCAGGTTTTGTTCTGTATAGACAAATGTGAAAAAGAGATTTATCTGCCCTTAGGGCAGCCATGTTTTTTTCTTCTTTTACATCGGAGGCGGCTATAAAAACAACTTCGGAAAGGTATTAATTTCATGACATTTAGAGCACGAGTTAATCTGTTGGTCCATTGAAATGCCAACAAAAAATATTTTCTTGTATTTGTTCTAGTCACAGTAATAAATAGATAGATGGACAAAAGGGTATATTTCACAGGTTTTTATCGGTCCTGAAAATACAAAAATTTAAATAAAAGCGGTAGCAAATCATTACATTGTGTGATATTTGGTGCCATTATGGTAGGCAAGCAAATCACTACAATGTGTGACAATTGATGAGATTCTTATGATGAGAAAACTTTCGTTGTTGTTTAGATGTTTTCTATCATAACCTTCTTCCCATTTCTGGCTATGAGAAGGAATGTATCGCTACTTTAAGAGAAGCCTTGACTCTTGATCAGAGAGAGAGAGAGAGAGAGAGAGAGAGAGAGAGAGAGAGAGAGAGAGAGAGAGAGAGAGAGAGAGAGAGAGAGAAAGAAGAAGAAGAAGAAGAAGAAGAAGAAGAAGTTCGGCTCTCTTTAAGATAAGGTGTCACATATGATGGTGTAGATACGGTTACATCTTTTTGTGAGGGAAGCTTTGGCAACGAGAAGGTACCAAGAATATGTAAGAAATAGACACAACACTCTCTGATCCTGAAATCGCACTTTATATATATATATATATATATATATATATATATATATATATATATATATATATATATATATATATATATTCTAAAGATACAACATATAAATTTATTTATGTTGAAACTACATACAATACATATTACATTAATAGTTCTTACACAACCTACTATTTCATTTGTCCATTCATTTTTCTGCATTTTTGAATACAAGTGATTTAAATATTGAAATAGCCTAAAATTCAATGACTGTAATAAATGTATTTTATTCTATTTAATGTAAGATAACCACCTGGAAAAGATATGTGAGTGTTATACTTATTATTTAAAGAATATATATTTACTCACAATTAAATTATAACAAGAAGCTGGTAATTATTTCAAATAAATACTAATGAACATCGAAGCTGTAAAATATTTCATTACATTATGATTGTGGAAGAAGTAAACTCAATAATATTACATTATAAATGCAATAAACATCAATTCAGTAAAATATCAAATCAGCAATATATTTCATATTAGAAAAGAGAACTCACTATTACATTACATTGATAAAATAAAAATAATTCAGAAGGATATTACAACTTGCTATAAAATCTTTAACTTTTAAGAGCAAGTATAAAGCATAAATAATTTTCTATCTCTAAGAAATAGACACGACACACTCTCTGATCCTGAATCACACTGAGAATAACCAGCCCACATGAACTATGCCTATGTTCTAAAAAGTCACGCATGTTCTTGCGTGATAGTCAAGGACAGCTTTAACCTTATATCAAGTTTAGAGGGGAGCGAGAGAGTGTATGTGTGCGTGGTTAGTAATTTTCCTAAGTGAACGACCTTTTGGATCATACATTGTCTATAACTTTCCAGTTGTAAGTGGCCATTCACATTTTGAACTTCCAACCCAACTAATTTTCTAGACTGATTATCAATTACTTTGTTCCCAGTATCACAACGCAATTAAAAAGGTTTTATTGATTGAATTGTTTTCGTTGTCCGTTGCTGAACTACAGAACCCGGCTGCTAATTATGTTTTTTCCATCCCCAAGTCAAGCTGAGGAAACAAGGATAATGTTTTTTTTTCTGAATTCATTTCAATGTTCTATTATGTTCAGGATATGAATTATCGATTGGGCCATGCTTCTCTTACAATCCAAATCAATATTATAGCATTCTTTTTAAATTCGCAGGTTTTGTCTTCCAATAACTAGAGATTTCAATATATTCTACACAAATTAAATGTTATCGTTTTTTTTTCTGTTTAAAATTGATATCTTGATAGGATTATAGTAAGCAACCAAATCACTACATTGTGTGACATTTTGATGTCATTCAAGTTGTCAAGCAAATCACTACATTGTGACATTTTGATGCCATTATAGTAAGCATGCATATCACTACATTGTGTGACATTTGATGGAATTATAGTAGTCAAGAAAATCACTACATTGTGTGACATTTGTATGCCATTAAAGTAGGCAAGCAAATCTCTACATTATGTGATATTTTGATGCCATTATAGTAGTCAAGCAAATCACTACATTGTGACATTTTGATGCCATTATAGTAGTCAAGCAAATCACTACATTGTGACATTTTGATGCCATTATAGTACCAAACAATCCCTACCAAATTTTGACATTTTAGCCATTATAGTAGTTCCCGGGAAATACCTACATCGCGACATTTTTATGCCATATGTAGTCAAGCAAATCCTATCATTTTGTTTACATTTGATGGGATTTTAAATTAAAACAAGCAAATCCCTACCCCATAAAGTGACATTTTGGAAAGCCATTATAGTAAGCAAAAAATATAATACATTGTGTGACATTTGATGGTTTAGTAGCAAACAAATCAAAATTGTGTGGAACCTTTTATGAATTATAGTAACAAGAAATCACTACATTTTGTGACATTTAGATGCCCTTTTAGTAAGCAAATTTTAAAAAACATTGTGTGACATTTTATGGAATTAAAGGGAAACAAACAAAACACTACCCTTTGTGACATTTGAGGGGTTTTTGTAACAAAACAAAAACCCCTACATTAGTGACATTTTTCCCCCATAGTAAGCAAACAAAACCCATACATTGTGGACATTTGATGGGATTATAGTAAGCAAGCAAATCCCTACATCATAATGTGACATTTTGATGCCATTATAGTAAGCAAGCATATCACTACATTGTGTGACATTTGATGCCATTATAGTAAGCAAACATATCACTACATTGTGTGACATTTGATGGGATTATAGTAAGCAAACAAATCACTACATTGTGTGATATTCTGATGTCATTATAGTCAAGCATATCCCTACATTGTGACAATTTGATGCCATTAAAGCAGTTAAGCATATTACTACATTCTGTGACATTTTGATGTCATTAAAGTAGTCAAGCATATCACTATATTGGGTGACATTTGATGTGATTATCGTAAGCAAGCAAATCACTACATGATGTGATATTTTGATGCCATTATAGTAGTCAAGCAAATCAGTACTTTATGTGATATTTTGATGCCATTATAGTAAGCAAGCAAATCACTACATTCTGTGATATTTTGATGCCATTAGAGTAAGCAAGCAAATCACTACATTCTGTGACATTTTGATGCCATTATAGTAGGTTTGTGTATTATGCAGAGTGTGATGCCAGTATCCATGGCCAATCAGTCGTCCCAAATATGGAATATTTGTGCAAGACTTAAATTCACAATTAGTGCTTAAAGAATAATGGAATCTTATAAAATGCATAATATTCCAGTTGACTGTATTATCATCATGGTCAATAAATTGGTTTCGATTGTCTCAGGAATGCTATCTAGTTTAAAAATATAATTCTACAGTCCACATAATAGAAAGTTACTAATCTTTAGCTACTTTTCGAATCGGAGTGATTATATTTTTAGGCAATGCAATGAATCAGAGTGATTATATTATTCTAGGCAATGCATGAATCGAAGTGATTATATTATGTTAGGCAATGCAATGAATCGGTGTGATACTATTATTCTAAGCAACTGCAATGAATCGAAGTGATTATATTATTTTAGGCAATGCAATGAATCGGAGTTATCATATTATTCTAGGCGATGCATTGAATATGAGTGATTATATTATTCTAGGCGATGCATTGAATATGGAGTGATTATATTATTCTAGGCGATGCATTGAATATGAGTGATTATATTATTCTAGGCAATGCAATGAATCGAAGTGATTATATTATTTTAGGCAATGCAATGAATCGGAGTTATCCTGTTATTCTAGGCGATGCGTTGAATCAGACTGATCATATTATTTAGGCGATGCATTGAATCAGACTGATCATATTATTCTAGGCGATGCATTGAATCAGACTGATCATATTATTCTAGGCGATGCATTTGAATCAGACTGATCATATTATTCTAGGCGATGCATTGAATCAGATGATCATATTATTCTAGGCGATGCATTTAATCATCTGATCACATTATTCTGGCGATGCATTGAATCAGACTGATCATATTATTCTAGGGGATGCATTTGGGGGT